>CAJVQA010000765.1:0-30210 GCA_910591915.1 Cetraspora pellucida
AGTCATGCTGGTGCGACCGCCATTACAGGTATCCTAACCCAATCGTTAGTAACAGTTGCCGTAATACGAATATTACAAAGGTGATTATCTAACTTTTCACTGTCGATGGGATTTGAACACCCAACCTACCACTTGGAGGGTTGACAACCTGACCACTTCACTAGATCGCCACACCCTTTTTAGAAATTTTGATAGTCAATAGATTGATAATTATTAGATAAGAAAAGATAAAGATATGCAATATTAAGTCAAAGTTGAAGATGATTATGAGCAGTATATAGAGGAATAGTGACTGAAGAAACAAAAATTTCTAAATAGTTAAGTTTAGTAAAGAGGATAGTAGTAAATTTAAGAATAAGGTTTTTAGAATAGATTCAAGAAGATCAAAAAGAATTGTAACATTTTTATTAATATTGAAATTGCTTTTGTGAATAAGATCAGTTAAGAATTCAGGTCATTGTTTTGTCATAATACGGATAATGTAGTAGAATGATGCTTTAAGAGCAGGTTGAATGGGAGTTGCAGGTTTAATTTCTTTACCAGGATAGAAATCATAAAAGAATTTTTTAAGGAAAGTGAAAAGTTGAAGAGAGAAAGTAGTTTGTAGTTTTTTGTAAGGTTGCATTTCTTCAGTAATAGGAAAATTTGCAAGCCAATCATATGTAGGGTTGGATTTTGGTTTAAGGACACTTGAGTAAGATTGGATAGAAGGTTTGTTTGAAGTAGTATTGAATTAGTTGGTGTTGCTAGAATTGTTATTAAAATTTAAGTTGGTATTATTAGAAATAGTAATAATAGAAGGTTGGTTAGTAACAAGATTAGTATTAATAGTTGTAGAAAAAAAAAGAGTCAATAAGATTAAAGATGATAAAAGAATTCTGATAAGAAAAAACAGGATTAGAATTGGTAGTTTGAAATGATTCATAAAGAATTTTTTGGAAGATTTGTATAAAATTCTTTTTTGTTTGGGATGAGTTAGCTTTATATTAAGATGAGGCAGTCATGCAAGCAAGGTGATAGACTTTATTATTTTTGGTAACATATTTTTTATTAGGATAGTGATGCTCATTTCTCTTGATATAACCAATTGGAAGAAAGTATTTGGGACAGGTATGGTAATGTATATCAGATATAGGAAATAGGGAAACACTGTCAGTAAAGAGGAGAGATCAGTCATAAGTTGTTAAGTTAATTTGTTAAGATTCTTTTTAGAATTAGTGTTGACATTGACTGTGATGAATTCAATAGTTTGGGTATAATTGATGTTATTGTTTAAGATAAATTTGGTGTAATATTTGTTACAAAGACAAGTAATCATAGAAGGAAGTAGAGGTAGGTGTTTAAAAGAAATAAGTAATTTTATTGGATCTAAGATTTTTAGTTAAGCAGGAGGTCAGTTTAGTTTTGGGAGGGATTGGATAAGCATTATTGCTATTTTCTTCTTTATAAAGAGCAATTTCAAAACTATTAGAAAACTTTCGATAGAAGTAGTCAAGATCTGCTATGTCAGACTCTTGGTTAGTTAATTTAGGTATTTTTGAATAAGATAAATTGAGTGATATTATAAGAAAATGAACTTAGAAAATTCTAAGTTAAAAATTTGATCAGGTGATTGTTTTACAAGAGTAGTAGATGGAAACAAGGGTTGTATAGTTAGAGTATCACTGGAGTAGTACTGAAGTGTAACTATAATGGTTAGGGTCACAGATATAACTTGAGTACTGGTACAAATAAGATTTGTAATACAAATTGTTGCGTACAATTAATAAAAACCAAAAGTGAAAATAATTAAATTATGTCAATGTGTTTCTATTAATAGACTGATTACAAGATTTTAGTGTAAATTAATAAAGTATTAATTGAGAAATGATAGTATAATTATACAAAAATTGTGTAAAGAAAAAAGTGATAGAGTATAGTTAGAAAGTAAGAAAATCAGTTTTACAGAAGAGTATAAGGTGAATTTAGCTGTAGTTCAGCTGTTATTGAGTCAAAATTCTTCTTTTAGAACTTGTTATAATCGGACAAATGTGTACTATAATTTTAATTAAGGGTGAAAGACAAGTTATTGTAGTAGAAACTGTGAGTAAGTTAGTTTTCTAAAACTGGAGGCCAAAGACTGTCAGTACGGTTTTCTCTGTGAGTTTAAGAACTAAATCGATAATATTTTTAAAATATATGTAAATCTCTGAGCTGAACAAGTTTACTTAAGACGCTAGGACAGGTTGTCTTAGTAAAATAAAAAGTTATAAACATTTTTAGATGAATGGTTTTTTTAATTAATTTTTGTGTAATAGATTTGCAGAAAGAGTTTTTTAAATTTGAACTTTGTTTAGCTTTATTTATTACATATAATGATAGATAACTATTTGAAAGAAAAGTGTTAAATTTAACTAGTAGGTTTTAGTTATTTGGTTTAGTGAAGTTAAATAAGTAAATTATATAATTAAGAAATTGAACAAATAATAATTTTTATAAAGGTTTATAAATTTTATACTAGATATAGTATTAATATAATATTATGAATAATATATAAAATTGAAACTTATTATTTAATAAAGCAAATAAAATATAATGCTTTTAAGACTATTTTAGTTTTATTTATATTGCATAGTTTTATTACTTATTGTTAATCTAAAGATTTTTTATTTTAATAATAATAACAAAAACTGTTTAATTATAGTATAAAGACTATAACTTAACAGATTCAAATAATATTTATACAAAACTTAATAATATATATAGTGATTAGTATTTTTCAAATAAAGTATAACTAGCTACTTGTACAACTTTAGTTATTGTTTAATTTAAGTAGTTCACTCAAAGATTCTATACAAGTTGCTATATCTAAAACCTGCTTATAAGTTCTCTATTTAAATACTTTAGTTTTTATATTTATTCATCTATTTATTCTATCAACTGTCTTAGTTTTTAGTAATACAAATATATTATAATTACTAAGTCTTTAAAGCAGTTTACTTATATATAAAATTTTTAACTTTGTATTAAACCTACTAAAGCCTTTTATTAGCTAATTCAGAATTGCTATAGCTGAAACCAATACTTGTAATCAAATTAACTCTTAAACTACTATACTTTTGTAAAGTTTATGCAACTACAGTATTTTCTTTACAACTTTATTAGTATCTTGTATGCTTTTGCAAGTTTTCTATATTACCAATCTAGTTAGTTTTGCATAATATAACTTCATATCTGATTTAACTAATAGTTAGATTAGTGGACTCTTTTATCTAGAATTCTTGTCAATACAAGTTATATGCCTTAGGTTTCTGTTTTCAAATTAAGATTTTTACTAGTGGTATTGTTAAAGAGCATACTATCTTTCTATTTAGAATTTTTAAACAAAGCTTTTTATGATATATATACTTTTTAAATTTATTTATATAACATTGTATACTTTTAAAGTTAGTCTTAGTACAATCAGAATTACAGGATTATAATCTTAGATACTTCAATTAAGTTACCAAAATATGCCTATTTTTCAAATTTTTATCACTAGTGAAATTTGAATTCTGAATCTACTACTTAAAGAATAACAATTCAACCACTATATTAGAATTATCATCTTTTAATAAAAACTACTTTATTGTTAATAAATATTATATACAGTAATGTTAATATATATAAGAACTAAAAAATATAATATATATAATATATATATATATGATATTGTGAATATTATAGAAATATATTTTTTTCTTCAGTATTAAGATGATCTCTTTAATTGTAGCTTTTTATTAATACTTATATCAGATATATGTTTTATATAGACATATTCATAATGAACTATCAGATAAGTATACAGCTAGTTATATATATAACTTTCTATATTACCTATTTAAGGAATCTGCTCAAAGGTTCTCTACCAGTTGTCATACCTAATACTCCTGCTTAGATGTTTTATTTAAACCCTTTAATCTGATCTTGGTATTAATTTTACCAGATTACAGACCCAGATCTATTCGCTTTTAACTATAGGACTATAATTCTTAAACTATTTTTATTCTTGAGGTAAACCTATCAGAGTGAGCTATATTTTCTTTTACTGCTAACCTGGTTTGATGCTATAGCCAAAACTAACACTTACAGTCAGGATTATCCCTTAAACCATTATTATCCTTGTAAAGTTCACTCAAATCCTGGTATCCATCTTTTTGACTTTTTCTTCATCATCCTTTATTAGCTGTAACTTGAAACTAACCAACTTTCCAAACTTCCAATTCAGATGGCCTGATATGGTATACTTATATATTCTTTTTTTTTGGCAATTTTGGCAGCCTGGTTGGTCATATGCTCCTCTATACATCTTATCATCTAATTTATCTGACAGTTTCTATAAAGGTGTTTCATGGACTTTCATTAGTCCAATGATATCATCAAAAGTTTATGCTATCTTTTTATTTAGGATTCCAAGTGGGTTTCTATCTTCTTAGTTTTTTAGCCTTCTATGCCCAGTGGTCTTATCACAAATTTGCACTGAAGCCTTATATAACACAAGTTTTTCACATTCCTCTATGTATATATAATGTTATACTTTGCATAGATGCCTCAAGCTTCCAATGTCAGGTGGGGCCTGACTTGATGTATCTATGATTACAGATACCTAAAACCCAACTGATCAGCAAGAGACAGTTATTATAACACAGATATAATTTCCAAAATTTATCATTTGTGAGAATTGAACCTTAGACCTGCCACTTGAAAATTGACAACCTATCTACTTCACTAGGTCACCACACCCCCATATTATAGAAATAATAGAAATAATAAATCTGATAAATTTGATAGAAATAATAGATCTGATAGAAATAATAAATTTAGTTAAAAAATAGAAATGATAAATTTTTAGCACAGTAATAGAAACCAATCAAAATTAAATTATATATACTAAAATCAGTATTTTATCAAAATTATTCTAATTTTGTAATTCTATAATTAGTATTATATACTCTTGTACTTATTAAAATAATTTTAGTAAACTAAATCTAATAGTAGTTGATTTATTTAATTTGGTTTGATATATCAAAAATTATAGTTAAAAATATGTAAAACTCTTAATATTTATATTATAAATGCAACTTTTTATTTGATTTTTTTTTAGTATTAAAATAACCTCTTTGGTCTTTTGATTTTTATTAATGACTTTTTGGTAATAGATTTAATAAACTACTACAAAAGAGCATATAACTAGTTATATATATAACTTTTTTATATTACCTATTTAAGATGTTCATCTAAAAGTTCTTTACTAATTATTGTACTTAACATCACTGCTTAGATGTTTTACTTTAAATTTTTTTAATTTACAATCTGTATTAACATTACTAAGTTATACTCATATGCCCAGATTATTGTCTTAATCTTAGAATTATTGTATCCTTAAGATAAATCTTCTAAAGCTTTTTGTATCTATTTTTATAACTGATCCAGTATTACTTTAACAGAACCAACACTTGTGGTTAGAGTTATATTATTTAACTGCTATGCTCTTGTAGAATTTGCTTGAACTCTAGCATTTACTTTACAGTATAACTTTAGTCTTTAATATACCCTTGCTTTTTTATCAAATTTTTAATTCAGATAGCTTATATAAGACTATGATTAGTTTATCAGTATATCAGATCAGTTCAATATTCTTTTCTTTTAGTTCATTCTAGCAATCTAATTAGTAGTACCTATAAGACTCTCAACTTAGAGATTCTTACCTGTTTGGGTACTATAACTTTGGTATCTATTTTCTCAAATTAGTCTTTACAATAAAGCTATCAAAGATCTGGCTACCTCTTTATCTAGATATTTTCAAATAGACTTCTTGTTATTCAATTTCAATAAATTTATATAGTTCAAGAACTTATCTAGTGTTTGCACCACTTTATTATTGATTTGAATTCTTTGTATAATGTTATACTTATACAGATGCCTTATAATCTGCCATTTATATTGATGCAACTAGTATTATAGGTATTTTAATCCAATTATTAGTAACAGTTGTTATAATATAAATATTACAAAGATGATTATTCAAATTTTTGTTATTGATAAAATTTGAACACTTAATCTACCACTTGGAGAATTGACAATTTGACTACTTTACTAGGTTACTACACTTTAACTTTATGTTTAATATTTAATAAGCAATATAAAATTATTTACAATTGCCTCTTTAATATTTTTAAGAATGTTTAATTTATATTTATATTCTCCTTTTATTTTTTATTTATTCTTCTGCAACTGAAATATCATTTCTGATTACAAATGTAATTAATTGAATTTTATGCATTTTTATATAATTAGATTATTAATTAGAACATGTTTTTGAAACTTACAATATGTATTACTAAATAGAAAAAAAATATTTGATTAATATTTAAAATTCACAAATAGTTCTGATAAGCTATTTATTTTGAATTCTGTTATCAAAATGGTATTGAATTATTACCTAATCTGAAAAAAGTAAATGAATAGTTAAAAAAACAAAACTACTAAACAGTTTAGTTTAAAATATCCAAGGTACTTTACAAGTTATTATATAGATATAATAGTCAAAAAAATATTATAGTAGCATAGAAGATATATGCTATAAATAAAATTTTTATTAAAAGAAAATCTGGTATTAGATTTTTAATTATAACTAGAAAATTAATATAAATTTTAAACCTTTAAAACTTGTAAAAGATATTATAAAAAAGGTTTTTTAGACCATGCTGTATAGTAATAAACATCAATTTTGATAATAATAAAATTTTGAATGCAAATAAGTTATTATTACAAATTTTATAAATTCTACTTAGCAAATTATCAATTATAAAAAATTTAAAAAAAAAGATATATAATTATATATTCTGCTATATAAAAACATTCTGTAAAGAATCTATTAATTATAAAAAAGTTATATTTAAATATTTTAATAAATTAAAAGAAAGTTTTAAAAAGCTTAAAGAAAAGGTAAATTATAAAATGTTCTTATATTAATGTATTTAAATTTTAATATTAGTATATATTTATATATTAAAAGTAAAAACATAACTTTTTTGCAATTTTATAAAGTGTTAAAAGATGAAGCTAATAATGCTTACATTAATATATACTAATAGAATTATTATATAAGAAGCTTTACAACATTGCATTAATGAAATAAGAAAAAAATTAAACCTATTATCTTATATTGTATTTAATCCTCAATTACTTTATATTTTTTATTGTAATTTATATAACAGTAATATATTACAAGATGATTTAATAATACTTATATTGCTGATTTAGGCTATATAAAATCAATTGACAATCTATTAGACACAGAATCTGAAGAAATTTATAGAAAACTATAACTCAATGCTTTACAATTTAGAATTTCATATAACTAATGATAAGTAACTTTTATAAAAGATATTAGATTTGACTTATAAGTGATTATGGCTTTTAATTACTTGAGTTCAACAAAAGTTAGTAAAGTAAATTATATAATCTAAAACTTGATCAAACAACATTTCTTACTGATTTATAGAGCTTATAATAGGTATAATGTTAATATATTTTATTAAGAATGATATATAATATTGTAACTTATTATTTAATAAAGTAAACAAGACATGTCTTTTCTCAGAATGATAGTGCTCTTTATTTATAATAAATTTTAATTATGATTTATTTTATTATATAAATCTTAATTCTCTATTTTCTTTATCTAATTTGACCTTCTAATTTATTTATCTAAACCCTTATAATTATAAAATCCCCTTTTGCTATTATATCTCCCTTCTTTGATATGTTTAAGAAATCGCATTAGTAAAATTAATTGTTAGAATGTTCATACATATCAAGTAATAATCACATTATGTTGTTGGGTCTAACAATAGTATACTGCCATACTGCTATATATTACTTCAGAAGTTGTTTTTTTATGATAAAAACCATTCAGTAAAACATTAGATATTTTTTTAGAAAATGTTGTTTACTCTGATTTTCATTACAATATAATTTAAATCTGATACTAGAAATTTGTAATAGACTAAGACCAACTATTCCTAAAGCTACATCTTATTTTTTTATACAGATCTTTTAAACTTCTTTAAAAAAGTAATGAAATTATTACAAGCTGGATGGTAATACAATTCATAGTAGCTAATTTATTAGTTATGTTGATGACTATATAAAATTTGTTTGATGTTTATCTTTTGGTTTTAACACAAAATTTGACATCCAAAATTTTGAGAACTATAATATATTAAGCATTTAAAGATTAGTAATTACATTAACAATCATTGTCAGACTTTAAATTTTTAATTGACATATCATGTAATATTAGCATTATGGTTTGTCAGAATTTTGTAGTTTGAGCAAATGCTTAATTTGATAGATTGTATTTTTGTATATGCCTGTGAGCACTATTTTAAATTAGCAAAGAAATTTTTTATAGTTATTTTAACATTTTTATATGTACGTACATATGTATCTTCTTGCTTTTGCTCTATACTAATACTATCGAACCAGTGTTAGTGTTTTAGTTACTTTTCAAACAGATACATTGTTTAACCTATGAATAGCTTAGTTGATAAGAGGTGGTTAAATTTGGCGAGTGGTGTGTTTATGATTATAGGTTTTATAATATGATTGAACAGAGAAATTATTGAAAGTGAATTTATAATGAGAACTAACTAAACTGTTTTTGAAGGGCTCAAAGCCTTTATTATATATTTTTATTTACTAGGAACAGTGTACTATATACATAGAGTATGGTTTACAAAAGAGTAAAATGATGTATGCGATTCTTGACATATGATTGGGTGATTTGTCATTGTGACTTTTGGTAACACTTCAAACTTTACTTTAAAAGATATGTATTACTCTGTATGCTAATCTTGGTATGCATGGCTTATTTATCATTTGATGTTTAATAAGATAATATTCGATACTTGATCAAATTAATTTATTGACTGTTACATACTGTACAATGAATTTAGTTTCCTATTGTGTCGAAGTTCCTTATCTTCTTGTCATTTTAATTAGGAATACCTGCTATTTATTAATGTGGCTTTGATTTTTTATATGAATATTCTTAACTCGATTTTTTCCAGTTTAATTTACACCCCTAGTTTTATTGCCTATGATATGGATTAGTTTGTGAATTACACTACTAAATGCCATTACAGATCTGTTTTTGTTAATAGTTTTAAATCTGCACAAAAATAATGATAACTTTTTACTATATTAATATCTTGAAAGTTATTATATATGCAAATCAATTGGGGCTGATCTGCTAATAATCGTAAGCTTATTATTATTATACTTATAGATATTGCTTACTTAATTTTGTTATACATATTGGGGCATAGGAGAACATTCATATGAATGGCTAATATAAATCAATTGCTCAGGTAACTTATTTATATACTTTAAAGTACTTTTTGAAAACATAACATTTTACTGATAAAAAATCATTGCAAACCCTATTTTTCATTTTAATAGAATGTCTATATTTTACTATGCAATAATAATCAGTAATAATCAGTATCTTCATAAACTTCACTTAGAAGACAATACATATATGCTTACAGTTTATTGAACTAAACTAAATGATCTGTATAGTGAAGGTAATTGGAAACATTTTTGCTAAAACTGTTTTATTATATTAGATTTAAATAAATATTTATTATTGTAATTTGTTTGAGTTTGTCAATTGTAAATTAATAGTTAATGTTTTGGGTTATATTTTATTGATTCTTTAATATAATGAGTTGGATTTAGAGATAGGCAAATCATGGTTTTATTGATTCTTTAATATAATGAGTTGGATTTAGAGATAGGCAAATTATGGTTTTTCAAAAAATCCTGCATGTTATACATGGGATCCGTGTGGGATTCATTAAATCTAGATGTCATGTGTTTGAACTTCAATTTTGATTTTTCAATAATCAACAAAATTTTGGCTGCATTATACATAATTTTGACCAGAGTTTAATTTTTTAATTGTTTAAAGCTTGAGTCTGTGTGATGGTAAAATTAATTCAGGAACATATTTTACTTAGAGTTAAAAATTATATCGAAAAGCATAGGTGTGCTTTGGTCATGTGATTGAAAGAATTCTGGACAGCCAAAGGTGCTGAAAATAAATTTAATTAAAAGACTTTAAGTTCACAGAATACATTGAATTGGTAATTTTAAGTAAATAGTGATTTTAAGTAATTTGAACTGAAATGATGATATGCTTTTGAAAAATTAGCAAATGAGATTGTGCCAGTTATCATCATAACAGTAGAGTGAGCAAGAAGCAGCATTAGCCAGTGGTTTCTCATCTGCTCAAAGCAGACCAGCTGCTAAATAGAAAAATGGCAGAATTAAAAAACTATTACAACAGCTAAGTATTAAATTCTGATGTTTTCCTGTATTGTATTGCATGATATTCTTGTTTCTTTAACAGACATTTTATCAATAATTTAAGTGGCATGATTTATAGCTAGGCCAGGCTGTTTAATGTTAGCATTTGTTTGTGTTTAAGGTCAGTAAAATGCCTACCAGTAAACTGAACTAAATCTGTGTTTATGCTGTAATGTGTATAGTGCAGAGTATGTACTACTATAGGGCCTCATAGGTATAGCATATCTAGGATGATACTTGGTTATATGTGATGTATGCTCATGGCTGATTTAAAATTATTTTTTTTTAAACTTATATGTTTATTATTTGTTAGTTGCTATGTGTGACCAATTCTATATCTACTTTGCTTCCCTTCTATAATCCTACTTTTTTTTTTATATATATATATGTATTAAAATTGAGGTAATTAAGGTGTCAATTATATGTTATACAAGAGTGGCTTAATTCCAATATACCTTTGTCAGAATGGTGGCTATTGTAGCTAGGTGGGCCCGAATGTATCTGTAGAATGATTCCGAACTTCATCTGCTGATCTTTTGGATTAGAATAAGCTAAACTCTATGTATGACCAGTTTGGTTATGCCAATGGCTCTAAAGCTGTAGCTTGTAACACTTCTGTTGATAAGAGATGCTTTAGTTTGTTGATAAAAAAGCATTTTGTTGCCTATGACCTGTCTGCTCTGATAAACAGTAGTTCACTTCTGTATGTAAGTGCAGGATTTGTTCTTTGAATGATATAGGCTTTTAGAGCATCTATTGGCACAAGTCATCATATGTTAGATTGATGATAAGGGAGGTGTGTACAGATATGTTATAGTTTTTGGTTCATGCTAATTGGATGGTGGCAAAAATGTGATGGTCCATCTTTTCAAATCTTAATGCATAGAGGTTTGGAGCTTTGTGTTTGTCTTGCTTTGTCACTAAAGGAGTTTGCCCAGACAGGCTAGTTCATAAAAAGCTGTCAGTGCTATTGCTTAGAATATTTTGTCATCTGGATTGTTAAGATTCAGGTTTGTTTTTAGTAAATGTAGGTGATGTTTTGCAATATGTAATTTTTGTTTGATGGGTTTGTGAATGTGGTTTTTGTCAATAGTTTATAGTAGCTGACTGACTAATGGGTTATTGTGAGTTTCATGTTAATCAAAATTGTTTATTCTATAATGGTGTTTTAATGCTAATAGATAGAATAACAATGTTGGGGATGCAACTCTATTATGCATGTAAGTAATAAACTTGATCAGATGCTTTTTAGAAATGGGTCATATGTTTTCCTGTATATTGCTCTATTTGTTTTTAATTGTTAGTATTTCATATTGTTTGATTACAGACTTGTATGTTTGATTCATTTTCATATTCAGGCCTAGTATTGATGCAGCTTGTTGATTCAGTAATAGCAAAGTGGCAGATGCTTATATGTCTGCTATATCATAAAGAAATTATGACTTTTTATTAGGTTAGTGATGGAATTATAGAAATTAGGTTAAAATATTTTGATAATATAAATAGTTGTAAATAGCATGCACTTGGGTTTTGACTCAAAAATTCTTTGTATTCATTTTATGAAAGAAAATCTGCTATTAAGTTTACTTTGTTAGAGATATGTTCTAGTTTAATAAAAAAGGTTTTATATATTTGTGCTTGATATACTTGTGCAATAATGTTATTGATTTATGTTTGTTTGCAGAAACTATTATATACTATTTTAACATTAGTCTGGTTATTTGTTCAAATAATAAAATTTTTTTGAGTTCATATAAGTAAAAAAGTCAGTATAGCAATAAGTATAGTTAGAAGCTTTTGCTTCTAAATACTATATTGCAACAGGTCTAGATTTTGAGACCAGTTAAATGTTATGAAGTATGATTTGAATGTATACTACCTTTAAGGTTTAAGACATCAGTGAATAGATTTTGTGTTGTGGAACTTAACTATGCTTAATCCTTTATGAGATGTGTACCTAACAAGTTAGAAATTGCAGCCCTCTACTATCTAATATTTGATTTTATAGTGGCATTAATTTTTATATGATATTTGGAGCCCTATACTGTATTGAGTATCCTAATAAGCTATTGTATAAATGGTTACTCTTGTAAAACAACTTGGCAAGTCCACTTTAATAAGTCAATTAGAAACTGAAGTTCTTTTTTGAGACACCACTATTTGTTTAACTATTGTTTTAATATGCAGATCAATTTTTACTTTTTGGTTAGTAAAATTGTAGCTAAAAATAACTATATGTTAAACTGTATACCAAAAAATGTTACAATAGTACTAGATCCTTTCAGCTTGAATAGCTTATAAGTGATATTTAAAGTATCAAGAATATGAAGAAACTGGTTTAGTTCTTGTTATGCATTCAATTCTGATATAATAAAAAAATCACCCACATAATAAATAATTAATTGTATACTTTGTTAAGTTGTAACCTATACAAGTATGTCTGCAAATCTACAGAATATTTTCTCAGATACTTAATTACCAAAGGTCAAAGCCTTGTCAAAATACAATTGATCCTAGAAGCTTATTTCTTGTAATACTTGATTGACAGGATATACAGAAAGGATTTTGTAAGCATCTTTAATATTGATTTTTAATAGTAAACAACTTTTACTATAGAATGTAATCTAGTAAATTGCATAACTAATATTTTTATATTGTGTAATAAACTCAATCTTGTCAATTCCATCATTAATGCTTGTATCAAATAGGGCTGAGAAGTGTGATATTACTCAATATGTCTTGGGGTTTATATTTTTTTTCTCTACAAGACTACAAGAGTTCATTTGAAAAAGTTGACAAGATGGATGTTGTATCAAAAATGGACCATATATTTGACTTTGTATTATTTTCTTTTTTATATATTAGACAAATAATTAAGGATCTATTTCTATTGACTTTAGATCTTTCTGAATTACTGCTACTTTTTGTCCAATAAAGTTGAATCTAAATTCATTCTTGAGACCATTTAGTAAGTATTTAATAAATAGTTAATTGGAATGATTAGTTGTTAAATATTTGAATACATCTATATTAATTGGTATCACTATGTTAAAGGGTTTGAGATCAAGTTGTTTGAGAATTTTATGTTCAGTAGAAGTTAAAAATATATTATATGATAGAATTGTAGCTAATGTGTTATTGACTGACTGGAGAATAAGTAGTTTATTGATTGTAATATTGTATGCACTTTTATATTGTGCTAGATGTCTAATATATAGTCTTGTATCTAAAATATTAAAATTAAAATTTGTTAACTTGCTCAGTATCAAGCAAATAAATCTGAGTAATTCTATTATTATAATAAGTAAGCATAATGTAAATACACTTAACTCAATGAATAATTGTTAATAATAGTAACCTTTTCACATGCTTTATATTATTTTTTTATTATTCTTATTATTATTATTATTATTGCTATTATTAACATTATTATTATTATTATTATTATTATTACAATTATTATTATTATTATTATTATTATTATTATTATTATTATTGTTGTTGTTGTTGTTGTTATTGTTGTTGTTGTTGTGACTTGTATGATAAAATTTTGATGATCAGTTTGCCCTCTGCCCAATTAGTAACCTATCAGATTCATATACTTTCTGTTCTTGCAACATAAGGGTTTGAAAACCCTTGAACATCACAAATGTTTTTAAGCTTTGTATAATCAAGAGACAGATACTTCTTAACAGATGACTTGAAAACTGATACTGCAATAATTATTATCAAAGGCTGGGTTGATTTATTTAATTCTGATGTTGTCACTAGGCTTTGTGGTTAAAGACTCACTATTAATGTTGCCATAATAAGATTGTTTAGTACTGAAGTTAAAAGATAGTTATCTGTATCTTGTGTACCAAGCTTTATTGTATCTGTTAAATGAAGATCAGTTGATCCTGTTGAACTCTGTTGTTGCAATAATACTGGACTGCTAGTTTTGTCTAATTTATTTAACTAGTTGTTGTTACTATTGTTGGATTGTATTAATTTGGTAAGTGTATTATTAATATTTAAATGAAACTGCTTATTTCATCACTTTTGTTTATCAAATTGTAAGTTGATGTACTGTCTAAAAGAGCCAATAATTGATATAATCGATTTCTAAATTGATTCATTAATGTTGTCTTTATCTGAGAATCAATATATATAACTGGTCTTTAATGTCCAAGGTCTATAATCATGCTGTTAAAGAGTAATATAATAGTACTTGATTAGAGAAACACATGACTCCTATTATCTGTGTCATGTGACTCAAAATTTATTTGGTTCACACAAGAAACTCTTTATTGTTTGGTTATTTTTTATATATATATATATATTTTTTGATTAAAAAATGCTAACTATATAAATTGGATGTTTGATAAGAGAAAAGTGCATAAATAGCTCTTTTTTTCTTAATCTTTATATAAGCTATTTAGTGGCTTAAATTATAATACATGGTTCAGTAATATGGCACTAATTGTCTCTTATATTGATTGTTGGCAGATTAGAAGTTGCAACATGTAATGTGAAACTTTTGCCAAATGCTCCTTGTTTTTTTGATCTATTGATCCTTGTTAACAAGCATTTACAAATTTATAATATATATAATTTTATGAGATATATAGTATCTAGAAATAGGCAAATCACAGTTTTTCTAAAAATCTTACACTGAATTTATTAAACTACAAAATTTCAAATCCTAATTTCACTTAATAAGTGATTATGATTTCTTTACTAAAAATTCAAGTAATTTTGTCTAAATTTTGGTCATTGTCATTAGTTAATTAAAATAGTGAATTTTAATGTATTTTTTGCAAGGTTTAATAATAGTAATTACTTTTATCTAATCCAATTTTTGTAAAATAATTACAAATATTATTATTACTATGCATGTAATTTATTTTTAAAAGAGCAACTTAATCATAAAGAATATTTTTATAATGAAAGTAAAAGATACCAATGCCAAAAAAATAAATTCTTTTTAGAAATTTTAATTAGAAATTAGCTAAATATGTTAATGCAGATCAGATATTATATTAATGCTAACTAAATATTATGATAATGCAGCTGAATAATCTTATTTTGGGATCATATTAAAAATCCCACACAGGATCATGCACAGATCTTGCATGTACCCATCTCTAGTTGGGTTTATTAACAATGAATATTACATTTATCACTTTACATGCATTTATCTATTCTTTAAATATAAATAATAACCTTTTTTTACATATATTTATTGTCTATAAGCTTTTTTATACAATTTTTTTTTGTTTTCTGTATTGTAATATTAATTAAAATTATGTATTTTGATTGATTAATTATCATGGAAAATCATGAGTAAATCTACAATAATGCAAATGTCTTCTTATAATATATTGTATATGTTTCTTATTTTTGCTATAATGTGTAAAAATATAAAAATAGCAATGCATTTGTTTTAATCACATAATCATTATAATCCCAATGTATTTATTTCTTAATGTGTAATTAATGACATAGATAAATTGTATCCTTAATATTATTTATTAACATCACTATAATATAGTTTATTGTGAGAATAATATTGTTGACATAAGAAGAAATTCTCCCATTAAAGTCTTATGAAGTGTAATTTCTTTAATTAAATCCAGTTATTATTCATGATACTTGTTGTAATAAAAATAATGTATAGAGTTAACAAAATAATCAAAAAGATTATTTTTGTTTTGTATGAAGTTTTTTTTTATAAAAAAGTCAAAATCTTCTTAATAATGTTTTGATATAATTATTCATTGCAGTTAAAAAATCTTAAAAATGCCCTTACATGTTGCACTTATCATTGCTATTGTGAACTTTGCAATTAAATTTTGAAAGTAAGCACTGCCAAAACATACCTATCTTTGAGCCTCAAAGTTCATAATTTATTAGACTAAAGTATATCAATGTTATAGCAATAGAGTCCAACAAGAAACTAACCTACAAGCTGAAGTATATGTTTTATTGACAACACCTAATATTGTAAGTTCATTGCCAAAATGATGTTACAACAATATAACAATACGTTATTACCGCATACTATAAAATTATTATAATTGCTTTTTTTCCTGAAACTAATTCACAGGCAACTATACAATATTCCTTTTCTATAATAACTATCAAGAATTACAATGTTTAAATCATGTACATGTCTGAAATCTACTTACTAAAAATATCATCATAAAGATCTTTTCACAGTATCTAGTTCTGTAATTATTGTTTCTCCGTTCCTGGTTTCGCGTGACAACGTTGCGCAGCTACTTATACATAGGACACGTTATACACTTTATTCGTGATATACCATAAATACTACTTATAACGTTTATACCAATTATACTGATGATAATGTTTATACTGATTATTTTAATTATACCCTTGATCCCACTGATACCCTTTATTCACCCGATGCACAGGATACATGGTATACAGCCAATACAGCGTATACTGCCGGTAAACACTTTTTAGGTAGGTGATCGACATACCCGTTTATTCATTACACCATCCTACCGCTCACAATACAAATACATGCGTTACACATATACCAAATCTAAAGCAGTTCCCTCAAATTTTTTATCGAATCCATATTATATTTGTAGAAAATTTTTTTTCGAGCCTTAGTTTTTTTTAAATCGAATTTTGTTATTTCAACTCAGAGTTTACTTCAATAACCTTATAATATTTGAATTTCGTTTAGGTTGTCTGAAATTAAATCTTCAGCTTAGTTTACCGATACATTATTTTGCAAGAATTGGTGAATAACGGTAATTTAGCATAACGTGATATGTATATGTGAATGCTGTCCTATATAAATGTGACATGAAACTTCTACACAAAATCTCAATGCTCTGTGAATTTGTTAATGACAAATACGGAAAACTGATGAACACTTCGCTATACTATATAGTGCACTTGTTGTTTGGAGAATTTTAATCGATCGGTCCTTAATCGGTCCCATCTAAATTAGCCAAAAACTAATATAAAAATGAATTCTATGAACTTATATGAACTAGTAATAAAACAGCGGCATTTCATAGCGGTAGAATCTTGTGTATTATGTTTTAAATTTAAAAAGAAAACCATGAATTAGTGTAATATTATTATTATGCCTCTATTATTCAAGGCTCACCACATTAGCACACTTTATCATACCTAAATTTCTTTGTGAATTATATAAATAATATAGATCAAACGCTCACAATATATCCTTGACCTTGTTTTATTAATATTATTTGAAAATATTATAACTTTACAAATATTCAACTAGTATTACTATAAACTTTGATTCGAATGCTTCATGGTCCTATAAAGGTTTACTTAAAGTCGTAAAAGTTATTTCTTTTAACTATTATACCGAAACTAAACGTCGAAATTTTTCGAAAAATGCACCTCACGAAAATCATCCATACGCCATGAATTCTTAATAGAATGGCTAAAAATCGAGATTCAAGTACTTCAGATCTCACCAACAATTTATAACTATAAAGTTAGTTTCCTTTGACCACTATGTCAAACTAAAGCGTCAAACAGGCTGTACGTTTAAAATTTTTTTTCAAAAAAAGTATGTCATGAAAAATCCTAGGAGTTGTGTGTCAACTCCCTCATTAGGTTTGTTGAACGACCTGATTAGTTGAAAAAATTGACTGTGGCTATCACTTAGGCGACTTAATTTAAGTAGTTGGCCTACATTAACTTGTTTCATCTGATTAGTCTCTGAAATTAAACTAAATTTTTATCAAAAAAATTTATCAATAAATTTAATACATAAAAATAAAATAATAGAATAGAATAATAAAAATAATTTATCCACAAATTTCTAACGATTTTAATCTACCGTTGCCTCTTCTAATGGTAATCCATAAAGAACACGATTGATTCCTTCTAATTCACTACTTCCCATAGAAATTCTTCTTAATTTCAAATTTAATGACATCAAACCAAGCATAAAAAAACAACCCATGAACAAAACAAATATAAACAATTCTATAATTTTAATTAGTTTTGAAACTAAATTTGGTTCGCATTTAATTTTATCAAAAAAAAATTTAATAAGTTCTCTTAAATCAACTTCTGGATCATACTCCCCAAATTTTTTTTTTTTTTCATTTGTTGAAACATTCTGTTCTACATTTACTTCTGTTGGCGACGATTCTACATTTACTTCTGTTGGCGACGATTTAGCAAGCATTTCTTCTGTCGAGAATGGAATAACGAGTTGAATTAAAATCATAACACAAATGGAATAATATAAGATGAGTGATGAACATATAATAAGTAAAATGTCGATTATTTGGAATATAAATTCATCATCACTAAGAATTAAATAAAAAACCGAAATTAATGCCAACATGAGGACAGCTAATGATGTGATAGTAACAATTACGGTGCGACAAATCGACATAAATTGCATATGTTTATTTAGTCCTTCTAAAAACTTATATATACGTTTTTGATCCGTATAACGTTTTTGTAATTTTTGTACAAATTCTTTGTTAACGGAACTTTCTCCTTGAGTTACAGCATCAGTTTTTTTAAACATCTCCAGAACATCCTTAAAGTTTGCCGCCTCATCACTAGCTTCTTTAAAGAGGTTTTTAAGACCTGCCAAACTTCCAAGAAGAGTCACTGAACCTCCAGTCCCGATTATAGAAGTAGAAATAGTATTCTTGATTTCTTGCGCAAAAGTAGATTTCTCAAAAATGAAAAGAAAAACACCAAATAAAAGAGAAAGTGAGGAGACAACAATCGAAATAACTGTAGCCTTGGCAGATTCAAAGTTGTTCTTTCTCCATGCTTCTAATTCTTCTTTTATTTTTCGTTGTAAATATTCATTTTCTTTTTCTAATAAAATCTCTTGGTAAGACATTTTTTTAGAACAAGCAAAATTGGTAGGATGAACCCCTTATATCACATTTTTACATGACATAATATCTTTTGTATATTCATAGGGTTTGTACTACGGTTTGTACTACCTGCAGAATGCGTAATAATCACATGTAAATATATAAATGCGATTATATAAATATGTGATATAAGGAGTTCAAGTGTCTAGATTAGACGAAAATATTGAATGGTGATTACAACTTTAAAAATTACGGTATTTACTTTCTATTGACGTTAATAAAAATAATGCTCTACGATGTTTTGTTTACCTTAAAAATATTCTAATTGGGTTACTTATAATGATGAATGCTGCAGAGGAAAATCGGGATTGGGGCTTTGAGTTTATAGCCAGCAGCTGTCTAAAGACTGCAGGCTGGCTGCCAGCCTACAGAGTTTAGACAAAACCATTCTGTGCAAATGGCGAGTATGAAATTTAAACTCGGTGGAAGACAAAAGACGAAATCCCCTGGCGAAATGACGAAACCCTGGCAAAAGGTGAACCTCTTGGTAAAGGTGAAAAATCAAACCTGACAACGAAGATCAAATCCTCTAAGACTTTGAGAAATATTGATCAATGTTGGTGGACGAAAACATTTTCGTGTGGCTATTAAGCATAGCATGTGGCTTATATAAAAAATGTACAAAAGCAATAAAAAAGGTCAAAATCTCGAATACCAAATTCAGAAACTTAATTATCACGTCGTACACAATCCTAATTTGTTAATTTGTATTTGTAACATAATCCTAATTTGTGATGTATAAATAATCAAAAGATATTAAGTTTAAACGTAATGCTCATAACACTTCATTGATGTGTTCATTTCACCGACAAAGTAATCATAATCATTATTGTTAGGGTTAGACTAGAATTATGGTTCAAGTTGTAAGCTTTCGGTGAATTTAAGTGTCGGTGAATTAATTGTTGATGAAATAATTGTCGATGAATTAAGTGTCGGTAACTTAAGTGTCACATGTCGGTAAATTTATCGTCGGTGAAGTGTTGTGTCTACGAAAAGAGTGTCGGTGATGGGATATGGATCTGAAAAAACGATAGCGTTTTGTTTGAACTCGAGTACTATTGAAACTTCAGGCTTTTCAAAATCAGCTCAGCCTTAAAAATTCAAAGCCTGAAATCATGTTCTCTTTGAAAAGTGTTATCTATGTATTAATACTATTTATATAAAATAAAGTTTTTGTAAGATTTTTTTTTCTCTACCACTTTGTTGCTAAGACTTTAAATACCATACGGATTGAAATCGGCTAAAATTTTTCTTAATCGTTTAATTTGGCCGGCATTAAAATAATTCAGGCCCACGACCAACATAATTCTGCCCGGAACTATGCATGTAAATCAAAAATATGTGAATGATAGATTTTTTGTGAATTTAGTGATTATGATAGTGATTAGGGTAATGGTCGGGACTATTTATCACTTTATGCATATATTTTAATACTGTAGTTTTAGATGTAACGCTTTACCTTTTAGCATAAAGCTATCATACACATTTATAACAAAGTTACATTAAAAAATTTTATGTTCTAATATTAAATTTCAAGCCGACCCTTTACAGAAATTTTGTTCCATATAGTGAACTATTCAAAGATAGATATTTGCGTTATAGAAAAAATTTTTAATATTTGAATATGAAATTTTTTTTGTTCTAAATGTGTTTAAGAATAGAGTTATACTAAAGTATTTGACAAAGGTAAAGCGATTTACTCTAGACATCATCTGAAAACATGCAAGTCATTCTTTACTATTAAATTCACAAAAAATATACCATTAATAATTTTACTAGTGATCCACACATATTTTTGATTTACATATCCGACAGTAGTCCCCAATGTAAATAGTTTATTAACATTATTATCACTGACAACTAGTACATTTTTTTTGAATATCTTAGTAAAAAACATTTTTGAGTAATGCTAATTAAAAGACCTTACCATTTTAAATTTTAATATATCAGGGTTAGAGAATGCATGATGCAATATCTGCTGCAATTATGCAAGCGCGTGGTATACACAAGTGTGTTAAATTCAGAGCTTTATTAGCTTTAAAGACAAGTAAAATCAATTATAACGTTAACAATTAATCGTTATGCACACCATGCGTTCTAAATGCATATGTTACTCACCTCTAATCAGAATTAACAAAAAATTTTGAGTCTGGTGCTGGTTTTACTTAACGGCATAAATCTATTCAGTTATTTAATTATCACATAAGATTCAGTGAATTCTTTACGAGTATTCATGGTATTTATTCGATATTATTTGTGGATTACTGAATAGTCATGATGAATATTTTTTTTTTTAGCATTGTTCGGGGTGCTACACAAAATTACAAGGAATTTTTATCCAATTAAATGCTTAGAATTGTACACTCTACTTAATTTGCTTGTAAACCATACTCTGCTAAAGGCATATTTAATCAAATCTATGTAAGATATGTATCTAAAAGTGAGCATTTGTTAATTAGCATCCAGGTTACATCACATGAAGGTCAATGCTCAAGTGACCCATAACCACACTTAGATAGATTTGAAATTAAGGAAAATTTTGGAAGGATGTAAGGAGAGGTGTATGAATAAAAACTTAAAGTATGATCCTCTTGTTATTAGAAGAAAATTTATAGAGTAATAACATTTTTGATTATTAATAATTATATTAATCTGAGAATGAATATTGTTTTATTCAATAAAAAGATCTAATTTTTAGTTCTTTTGGTTGCTCATCTTGTTGCATATAAAAATGCACCTATGAAGAAGCAATCACAATGTCACAAGCTTATTTTCACATAATAGTTGTATCTGTGAAAATTAAAATGCTAAAAAATTTAAATTTATTAATAAAAAAAAATTGATTATTAATATATATATATTTATTTGATATTTACAATAATATAAAAACAATAATTCAAAAAAGTAAAAATAAAAAAAATTTAAAAACTCTTTTTACTGATCACTTGTACACAAGATTGTGAAAAAACATTTTAGAAGTTTACCAAAAAATGATTGTCTAAACTAACTTTATAAATCTAAAGAAAAAGATAGAGCTTATAAAAAAGCATAATAAGAAAAATAAAAAGAAATTAGATAACTTAGTAAAAGAAATAGAAAAGAAAAACTTCTCAGTTGACATTTTGAAAAATAAAATTTGAAAAATTTTCTGTAATCTGGAAATGTAGATCTATAAATTATAACAATATATGAATAAACAAACAAAACAAACATATGTATTGATAGATATACAAACAAATCCAATTTGAATAATGATAAATATAAAACACAGAAAGTTTTAGAACAATAAATAATAAACAGAATCACTAATAATAAAACAAATATATAAAATTAAAAAAAAACACTAATATTAATTTATATCAAAAACACATATTGAATAGCAAATAGTATACACAATAAGGTATTTTTCAACTAAGTAAATAGAACCTTTACAATATTAAATAAAAAAATTAAAATTATTATTATACTAATAGCTTTACTACATATAACTAGAGAAATAATTAAAAAAATAGAAGAAGTGTAGTCAAAAAAGAAGATCAATATTATTAAACAAACTAAAAATATAATAATAGAAGAACCTTCAATAGAATAGATACAAGATAAAAAAAGAGATATAATAGCAGTTAATTGAAATCAAGAAAAATTATATAAAATAATATAAAAAATAAAAATAAAAAAAAAAGTAACTGAAACAAAAATACAAGATAATACTAAAAACTTATAAAAAAAAGAGATATAATAGCAGTTAATTGAAATCAAAAAAAATTATATAAAATAATATAAAAAATAAAAATAAAAAAAAAGTAACTGAAACAAAAATACAAGATAATACTAAAAACTTATAAAAAAAAGAGATATAATAGCAGTTAATTGAAATCAAAAAAAATTATATAAAATAATATAAAAAATAAAAATAGAAAAAAAAAGTAACTGAAAAAAAAATACAAGATAATACTAAAAACTTACAAAAAAAAATAAGTATAAAGATAAGTCAGTTAAATAATAATTAAGAAAGAGAAAATCTGTCTATCCAAAAAAGAAATACAAAAAAATAAAAAGAAAAGTAAAAACAAAAGAATGTCAAAATAAAAATTAAAAGAAAAATTGTCATAATTAGAAAACCTTTAAAAGAGAGCATATGAGCTCTAAGTAAAAGATAATATAACCAAAACAATAATTTATTTACCAATATATCAGTATATAATGTGTTTAAAAAAACAAAAGAAGAATATATAAAATTTATTAAATAATTATTAAAAAATAATTTATATATTAAAGATGTTAGAAAAGTCTTTATAAGAGAAAATTTATAGATAAAAATAAACTTTAAATGCAAATATAACAAAAGTAAAGCAATGCAAAAAATTAGCAAATAAAAAAGTAATTGGTATAGAATAATATTAAAAAAAAAGAAGATAATATAAAAAAATAAATACAATATAATAAGAAATATTAAAAGAAAAAAAAATAGTAAATTAAGATTCAAAAAGAAAGAATTTGAATAAAGAATAAATAAAACTAAGATAAATGAAAACTAATACAAGATAAATAAGAAATCAAAGAACATAAATTATTTAATAATTTAAAACTTATTAACAAATATAAATAAAAAAGAATTAAAAAAAATACTTAGAACCTAGCAATGAAGCATCACCTAGACCTAAGAGCTAAAAATTATAATTTAACTTTATTACTAATTAAATAACTAAAATCTGAGATTTAAAACACTTAGAACACATATTGCATAAGACAAAAATATTATTTAACTCTTCCCAACAATTACTTAAATACAAAATAGCCAGAAGAAAAAAGAAGATTTTTTGCAAAATTGGCTATAAAAAACACTTTAAGTAACATTAAATAAAAAGAAGCAGCAACATAGAAAGCAATAAGAAATATAGAAAAAAGTGTACTGCAAAACTAATAGCATAGTTACAAAGAAAAAAGAAAAACTTGAAAAAATTTTCTCAAAAACAGTAACAGTAAGAAATTGTTATTAGACTCTGTATGTAAATCTGTTTACATTATATAGAAATATGAAACAATAAAACAAAAACAGACACATACAGACTACCAAATTAGAACAGATAAACAGATTATGCAACAAATAAACAAAGTGTATATAAGGAAAAACAAAGTAAATAAGAAATTTAGAAAACCAATCAAAAATATATAAACATAAGTACAACATGAAATTAGAAGAGCATAAAGAAGGTTTATCAACAATCTTTATAAGAAGAGCATACTAGGTAATAAACAGAATATATAACAAAATATTCTTCAATCAGTTAAATAAGACATACATGATACCAAACAAAGAAGTTAAGGTTATTGTAATATTTACAGAACAAAAACTAGAAGAAGTTGCATTGTTAAGAGTAACAAAAAAATTAATTAAAAAAGCAGAAAAAGAACAAGCTAGATTTCACAGAATAAGACAGAAACATAATAGCAATCAAGTTTGAAGGAAAAAATGAACAAGAAAAAAAATTTGTGCAATAAAAAGCAATGAAGAAAAAAGAAGAGCAAAAAAACATGCATGAAGAAAACCAAGAAACTGAAAGAAATACAGAAAAAGAAAATATAAACAAAAAAAAACTACTGGATGAGAACCTCTTGACAATAAAAAAAGAAGAACAAAAATAAGTTTTGAAAATACAAATCAAATAGAAGAGAAATTATTAGTACAGATAATAGAAACCAAAAAAGAGCAAACAAAAAAAGCAAAACAAGAAAACATAGAAATAGATATTAAAGAATTGAGACAAAGTTCAACAACAGAAAAAAAAGAAAGAGAAAAAAGAAGAAAGCAAGAAGTCAAGAGAGATATATATATAATAAGAATTCCTTTAGAGAAAAGTATATGAGCATCAAGCAAAAGGAACTGCAGCAAAGACAGCAGTCTATTAACCAACATTCCTGCTTATAATATGTCTGGAAGGACAAAAGAAAAACATATAAAATTCATTAGCTAGTCATTAAAAGATAATAAACATATTAAGGATATTAGAGAAGTTTTTAAATCAGAAAATTTGTGAATTGAAGTAGACTTTGACTGTGAATTTGGTAGAAATAAAGTGATATAAAGAATTAGTAAAAAGGAAAACAACTAATACAGAATAATAACAGAGGAAGACAAAGAAGAAAAAAACAAAAAAAGCATGAAGAAGAATA
This sequence comes from Cetraspora pellucida, assembly GCA_910591915.1. NCBI lineage: Eukaryota > Fungi > Glomeromycota > Glomeromycetes > Diversisporales > Gigasporaceae > Cetraspora > Cetraspora pellucida. Next base: position 25,473 of record CAJVQA010000765.1, read on the forward strand.
CTAAGATAAAAGAGCCAGTATACTAGAAGACAAGAAAAAAGAGTATAGAAAAGAAAGAAATAAAGATAAACCAAAAGAAGACCAAAAAGACAGTAATAATAAGAAAACAAAAGATAAAAAATTCATAATAATCTGAAACTTGTTAATAAGTATAAATAAAAAAGAACTAGAGTATATTTGCAAAAGATTCGAGAAAGCATATATGACAAGAATTAAAAGATCCAAATTTAAGTTTCTTATGATAATCCAGATAGAAAAAATAGAAGAAGAAAGCATCTCATAGTTCATACTAATTAACAGTAATAAACTGATAAGAGTAACAAAAAAAGAAGAAGACTATGAGGCAAGACAAAAGCAAAAGCAGTACATAGCAAAATTAACAGAGTTGCCAAGTAATGCCTCAAAGGTTTTATTATTATAATGTCTAAGAAGCAAAGATGCAAGATCAGTTTACATTCTACTAAATAAAAATAGAAATCAAAGAAAAACTTTGATAATTATATTTGGAACAGAAAGAGAAATGAAAACAATTTAATTAAAACCAATTATATATAACAACTTTCAAATATAATAGGTGAATGAAAAAATAAGAAAAACAAAGAGAAGAGAAAGTCTCAGAAGTAGAAGAGAAAAAAGCTAAAATAAGACTAGTCAAAAGTTATGAAAAGAATGTATAGAAATGAAAAGCAATTCTCAAATACAAAACATAGAAGAATGATTAGAAGATAGAAATATTGATGCAGAAAGAAGCAAAGAAGAAAGCAATAAAAAAAGAAGAGAAAGTAGTTGGAATAGAAATAGTCAATATTTAAACAGAAGATACATGATAATGAAAAGTGATCCTCAACTACAAAATATTGGAGAATAGTTAGAAAAAAAAAACATTAGCATAGAAGAAGAAGAAGAAAATTTGCAAAAAATGAAGACAAAATTAGACACACAATCTTATCTAAAAACTAGACAAGTTGAGGATATTTTGGATCAAATTTTAGACAAACTAAACAGATTGGAAAATATATATTTAAGTACAAAAGAAGACTTAGTTAACTGTTTCTAAGAACACCCTAATTGAACTCAAGAATACAGACAAGAAAATTGAAGGCTTTTTACAAAGAGAAAAAAGAATATTTGAAGGAAAAAGAAAAAAAACATCTCCTGGTTTTGAAAATAAAAAAAGCAGAAAGTGAAAAGAAAGTTTCAAGAATACAAAAATAGTATAAGAACAACTAAAAAAGAAGTAGAAAAAAGAAAAAAAAGAAATTAAAATTGCATGTCATAATATTAATAGACTTAAAACTAAAAGTTGAAAACTTGAAAATCTGTTGGGCTGGGCAGAAGAAGAAGAAATTGCAATAATAAAAATTACTGAAACAAATCTTACAGAAAGAAAAGAGAAGTTTCTAGCATATACTGCAAATAACAGATATATAGGACACTAGATAAATGCAGCAGAAAATAAGAAAAAAGGATCTGGCATTAGAATTCTGGTAGATAAGCAATAAAAGAAACATATAGATGCAGTTAAAAAAATAAGTGAATATATGATAAAAATCACACTATATTTTAAGCAATTAGAGTTAATAAGAATCTTGATTTATATACTACTTAATGACAAGGTAATAGGAAAGAGCATCCAACAAAAAATTATAAAAACAGTTCTAAAAAAAAAAGATGAATACAAATAGTCATAATGGGTACTTTAATTATATAGCAACCAATATACTAGACAAACAACATCCACAATCAGCAAATTACAAAAGACTACCAATCTTTAATTAGATGAAAAAACAAGATTTTAGTGATACATACAAAGACATGCACCCAACAAGACAACAATATACATGGTCAAATAAAAAAGCAACAACAAGAATTGACTATATATAGGTGTCAGATGGGCTAGCAACTGGGCTGCAAAAAACAAAAATTAAAGAAGCAGAAGAAATCACAGAAAGTAATTATAAAATAATAAAAACAGAAATATGAATTAAACATGTAATAGCAAAAAAAAGCAAAGCAAAGGTTAAGAGAAAAAAACAGTCAAGAACACTGTATTTGTATGATCAAATGAAAACAGAAGACTGAAAAAATTATGCACAAGAGTTACAAAACTGACTAGAAGTTAAAGAAACTCTAAAGAATATTCAAAAGAAAGAACAAGATGAAAACAAAAAGATAAACAAAATAAATAATATTTGGGATATAATAGAAGAAGCAATTATTACAGTAGCAAATAAGCATATACTCAAAAAGAAAATATACAATATGATAACAAATAGAAGGAAAAGTCAAAAAGAACAGCAACTAGAAGAAAACTTAATTAAAATACAAATATTAATAAAATATACAAAAACAAAAAAAGAACTAAAAAGTGATAGAAGAAGAAAAAAGCAAAATAAATGAACAATTAAAAGAACTAGGCAAGGAAATAGGTGCAAAATTACTAAAATTACAAAGACAATAGTTGAATGCATAGATAGAAGATATGAAGAATTAAAAAAACTACTACAAAAAAGAAAAAAAAAAATAAAAGCAAGTTCAAAGAAGACAAATAGAAGAAAATATAGATAAAAAATGTGAAATGATTAAGACAAACCAAGGAAAAATGATAGCAAGTTTACTAAATAGATCATATAAGAAGATAGTACTCAACAGATTTATCAAGCAGGTTAAAGAAGAAACAAGTTTGCTAACAAAAACAGAAGAAATCAGAAAAGAAATAGCAAAACACTATAAGAACCAGTTTAGGAAAAAAAACACCAAACTGAAAGAAATGTCAAAAAAGTAAAAAGAGATATACAGATTACAAAAGGATATAAAAGAAGAATAATACACAAAAGTTGAACAAGAAATCAAAGAAAGAGAATAGGAAGAAGTACTAAAAGAACTTAAAATAAAAACAGCTTTAGATATATTAGAAATAAGTTATATTTTGATAAAATAAGCAGGAAAAAGAACACAAAAAGTATTCAGAAGCTTTGCAGATCTGTGTTTAGAAGTGAGAGAGATATCAACTAAATAAAAAATAACACAAGTTTATCTAATATTAAAAGATGTCAAATGAGAATATAGCTTAAACAACATATAACCAATAGCACTAATAGAAACATTTAGAAAGATTATAATAAAGGTGGTAACAAAAAGACTTGCCAGAGTGTTCATAAAAAAAGAAATACTCAGAGAACCAAACTATGCAGGCCTTTCAGATAACTCAACAGAACAATCAGTACATATCCTAAATATGATAATGAAAGAAGCAAAAGAAAAGAACAAAGAAGTTTAGATACTTTTGCAAGATATAAAAAAGATATTCAATTCAGTTTTATTTGAAAGTCTTAAACTAGCATTGTAAAGAGTTAAGATACCTAAAAGAACAGTAAAATATATTTTAAACTAGTTTTATAAAAGACAACTAAAAATTATTACAGCCTAACAAAATAAATAACAGCAGAAGATGGTATAGATCAAGGTAAAGTAATATTATCTCTAATATAATAACTCTTTTATAACCTATTGTTAGAAAGAGTACAAAAAAATAAAAGCTTAGACTATACAGTAGAGCAACAAATAAGAAAAAATACACAATACAACAATATTAAAAGATATCATCAAGCAACAATTGTATATACTAATAATATAACATGGATTGCAAATAGCAGACAGCAGCTGATAAAGATCTTAGAAATAGCAAAAAAGTTCTTCATAATGAATAATATAGAAATAAATAGAGCAAAGTCAAAGCTGCTAATAATGAACACAAATTTGAAGAAAAAAAAAAAGAGGTGACATTCAGAAAAAACAAAATAATAGAAGAACCAAGCAATAAGATAGTTTGATCATTAGGAATATGGCTAAATAATAGAATGCATAAAACACTAGTAAAAAAAAAAGGCAAAAAGAATAATAAGTCAAACAGTAAGACATTTTAGATACAAGAAAATAATAATGAGTCAAATCATTTATATAAAAAATATAGTTATAATACCAAAATTAAGTTATATGCTACAACTAATAAAGATGTCAGAAAGAAGCTTAAATAAAATACATTAACTGATAATAAGTCTGGAAAAACAGAAGAGTAATTTACAAAAAAACATTAGAAAACTGCATAATAGAACACAAAGACCTTGAAAGCTATAGAATATTATGACAAAAAATAGTAATAAAACAAGTAAATAGGCTAGTAACAAAATTAAATCAACAAGATAGACTTAAATAGTTAACAAAACTAAGAATAACACAAGGCTGCCAAAGGGCAAGTCTAACAGAAGACATATAGAAAATAGAAAAGATACTAGAAAACACAGATAGCTAGAGGAATAACTTGGCTTGCTTAACAATATTAAAAGCAAAAAATTAAAAATAAATATAAGAACAGAAGACAATTTATAGACAATATTTGGATATAGCATCAAAATAAATGAACTTATGAATATTAATTTATAGAAGTGAAGTGGAAATCTCCTATTATTATCAACACTATCATTAATCTACTTACTGACCAACAAAACCAAGTTATCACAAATCTTGGCCTTACTTCTTCATATTCTGTACTTAATGGTATCGATCAGAGAGAAACCATTACTCCTCTTCTATAGAGAATATACTATGACCCACTTATCTTATATATTTATAATAACTTTGATAGATATAACACTAAAGTTTCCTGGCCAACTAATCTTAAAAACCAAATATTTAACAAACTTGAATCTCACTGCTCTGTTCTTGCCTATATGGATGA
>CAJVQA010000766.1:0-30207 GCA_910591915.1 Cetraspora pellucida
TTAAAAATATTATAAAAAGAATAGAAGCTCAGACTAGTTTATCTGTGATCTAAACTAACAAAAGTGGCCAAGGCTTATCTAGATTTGGTTGTTAGTAATTATATGTGAAAGATTAGTTTGGTATTTGATTTGTTGTATATACTAGAAGTTAATTTTAGAATGAATTGAATTAGAAAAAAGAGATTGAGATGAATGTGAAGTAAAATTTAAAAATGAGTTAAAAGTAAAAGAATAAGATGTTGATCTTAAAATACAGTAGGGGATCCAAATTTTATGATATATTTGTTGGTTAAAATGAAGTAAAAATTTAATAACAAGTGTTGTAGCTAATTTTTTGAATGATAAATTTGAGATAGTAAAGATAATTTCATGTGGCACTAAGCCAGATAAGGTTAAAAAGACTGATAGTAGGTCTACTGTATTGTGTATAATTATACAATACAGTTGTCTAATTTGGCAATATAGTTTGGTTATTATTTTTGAAGTAGTGTCAAGTGTATTTGTATTTAAAGTATGTTGTAAAGAACTGTCAATAAGATTGTATAGCAGCTGGTCAGATGGACATGTTATCCAATAAAGGTAAGAACTGGTTTTATAATTTTGATGATAAGTTGGTAGGTATGAGTGAGGTTTACTTAATAATAATTTGAAAAAAATGCAATTTTGTTTAAAGAAAATTTGGTACAAGCAATCATTAGAAAAAGTTAATGATTTGCATTTTTATTATTATTTATAGTATTAGTTATTTTTATTATTATATTATTATTAAAAGTTTCTAGAACTTTCTAGTTACTTAGTAATTGCTTAATCACTTAGTTTTTTAGTTATTTAGTTGCTTTATACTTAGTTGTTTAGCCACTTAGTTACTTAGTTACTTAATAATTAGTCACTTAATAATTATTAGTTATTAGTTGCTAGAATCTTCTAGTTGCTTAATAATTACTTAGTTATTTAGCTATTTAGTTACTTAATGCTTAGTTACTTAGTTACTTAGTTTCTTGACTGTTTAGTCATTTAGCTTACAGATATATAAACTTTACTAAATTTTTTAAATTCAATTAAACAACAGATATTTTACTTCTTTTTAATATTATAAACACATCTTAAGATTCTTTAGAAACAGAAATCTAAGAATAGCTTTTCTTGTTATTACTTTAATAAACAGCTTGTGACTATAAACTGTATTGATATTTCTTCTCTAGAGTAATTCTTATAGTCAAGATTTATCTTTTTTTAGTAAAATAAAATAAAGTTATTAGTATTGCATTATCTTTTCTAAACTACTTTAAAGAAAGAGATGGGGTCCCATAGCCTAGTAGTCTAGATGCCCCTCTCTCCATAGACAAGGTCAATAGTTTAATCTTAGCTAGAGGCAACTCTGTAATTTACAGAAGCATATGAATGTACATGAAGCTCTGTGGCTAAGTCCATATAATTAGAAGATCAGTATATAAAGAAGTTTCTGAAAAAAAGATTTCTGATATAGAGAGTTGGTGCTTGATATGAGAAAAGTGGTAAACATATTAGAAATGAAGAGAAGGCACACTAGCAGAAAATACAGTAAATATAAAAGAAAACTATAGAAAAAGAATGGACTTACTGAAATTCAAACACTTCTGGCACTAAACTGGTTTTAGTAGATATGGAATCTACTAAAATTGGACAAATCTAAAAGGTAATCTTGGTACTATACTTAGTAAGTCTGTGTCGAGGATAAATTCGAGGAACTATGGATACCTGGTAATATTCAATAAGATGGTACTTTGATATAAATAGTAATTAAATAGCCTTAATCTAATATGTCTATATAGTAATAGAAGTATTGCATATATGCAATAAGATTGAAATCAGAAAGTTTAAATAGGAGATTCACAGGCAGATCTCAGGTATGACAGCTAGTAGGTAACTCTTAGGCAGAACCCTTAATTAGATAATGACTAAAGTTATATATGTAACTAGTTATACTTTTATTGATAGACTTTGTATATACTTGAACAATAATATATTACTCAATAAAGACAGATAGACAAGATTGCTACTTTTAAAAAAAAAAAACTACTTTAAAGAAGAGTATAGTTTCTTGACAACATCTAATAAAAACTATATATTTTTTTTGGACATTGTATATACCTGTAAAAGATTTTTTATGCTATGTTATCATTATAATATAAAAATTAAGAAGGTTTTTATCTATAACAACATATTAGCAAAATAATAGAATATTTTTATTATTTTACTTTAAGTCTTTGTAGCTAAAAGTAAAATAATAAAAATATTCTATTATTTTGCTAATATTTACTATTATATTATTAATATTAACAAATATTCTATTATTTTATTATTATTCTGCTATTATGCTATTATTATACAGTAGTCTACTATATAAGTATGAACACTTTTTAAATCATAATTGCTCAAGAATGAGTAAGTATACATAGTACAAAATTTATATCATGTGTTCGATAGATCTCAATGTACAGTATACTAAAATTTTGCTTAGATTTGTTAAGTTGCACAAAAGTTATACAAAAGACCAGACAAATTACTATTTTTAGATTTGTACAAAAATCAATTTTGGCTTTTTTTTCTTTTAAAAGAAAAATTCACCAAAAATCAATTTTTTTTGTAATAGCTTCAAATTTTGCTCAAATATTGTGCAATACTTAGGTAATATTACTTAAGTTAAAAAAAGATATATATATATGACAAATTGGCAGAATTAAAAAAACAAGACAATTTTAATTTTTTTTTCAAAAAAATAGGTATCAACAAAGATTTGACTAAAAATCAAAAAGGTGCAATAATTTATAGCCACTAATAAAAAGATTCACTTTGCATAATCATTGCTGCTATTGGCTATATCAAATTTTCTGTATTAAATATTATAAAAGCATTTTATCATTTAGATGCAGAAGTAATAAAAAAAAAAAACTAGGATGTTCAAAAATCTTAACTCTTTCTAATCTTAGAAGCTTGAAAAAGTTAATTATTAATAGCAACTGCTGTTTTACTCTTACTCAATTCATTACTCTCTTCAATAAAAAAAGCAAAAAAATATATTTTAAAAAGTACTATATGTCATGCTTTGTATGATTTAAACTTGTTCTTGTATGTTGCCCTCTAGAAGCTATTGCTTTCTCTAGTAAATTAAAAAAAGAGATATAAATGAGCTTTTGAACATAAAAATTGAACTGTCTAGCACTTTAAGCATATATTGTGGTCTGATAAAACTACTGTTTATCTTTTTTTGAGTTCTTCTAATCATGTGTAATATGAACCTAAGGAAAAATAGAATATTGATTGTTTGGGTTGTATTGTAAAACATAGTAAAGGTTAAATGTATTGGGATTGCTTTTTCTGATTTAAAATTAGGCCTCTTGTTGCATTAACATCTTTTGCCATAGGTGACTTATATACTGAAATTCTTCAAAAGTATGTCTTTTTTATTATAAAAAAATTTTCAGCAAACAGGAATCATAGTCTTTCTATCTTTGTTTAAAACAATGCAAGACTCTATACAGCTATAAATGCAAAGAAGTTTTTGGGTAAAAATCAGGTTCTGGTGATGAATTGGCTATCTTAGAGTTCCAATTTAAATCTTATAAAGAACCTTTAGTCTATAATAAAAAAGGCTTTGCATAAAGTTATTTACTACAAGAAAAGGCTAAGTAAGCTTAAAGATCTTAATATTTTTGTCAAAAAGATGTAAAAAAGTATATTATTAAAATATTGCTATAAGTTTATCAAAGTATGCCTAATCAGATTGCTACTTGCATAAAAGCTGATAGGGGACCTACCAAATATTAAAATAAAGTTAAATTTTTTTTTTGCTAAAAAATAAAAAATAAAAAATAAATAAAAAAAGCCAAGTTTGCAGTTTTTCTTGTATAACTTTTGTATAATCTAATAAATTTAAGTAAAATTTTAGTATGTTGTACATTGAAATTTACTAAACACATGATATAAATTTCATACTATGCATACTTATCTGTTCTTGAGCAATTATGATCTAAAAAGTATTCACACTTATATAATAAGCCACTGTACTACTATTATTTAATAGATATAAAATAAAATAATAAAAATTTTATTTTATTATTTAATTATTATTTATTTATTTTTTTAACTTGTGTTAATTATAACAAAAATACAATAAGATATACTTTTAATTTTTTTTAAATACTAACAGTTTGATTATATTGCTTTTAGTAAATTGTTTTTTTTGTTTTATAATAAAATATATATATATTGAATAGACTAATTTTTAATACAACTGCAAAAAAAATTTGTATATTTATAATAAAAGATTTGTTCTAAAACAAATTTTTAGAAGTGTGATAACTTAGTAAAATAAATAAGTTGTCAATCTTTCAAGTAATAAGTTGAATGTTCAAACTTATTAATAGTAAAAATTTAAATACTTATTTAAGTAATACTTATATTATAACAACTGTTTCTAATAATTAGATTAAGATATCTGTAATAATAGTTATATCAGTATAACTGGCAGGTTATGAGCATTTGTATAACTAGTTTTACAAAAAATGCAAACTAGTATTAGAAGGTGCAAATTCTAAATAAGTTTTTGTAATTGTATAAATCTGATAAAATTAGAAAACAAAAAGTTCATTTAAAAAGACCTAAATAGAAAAGTAGTATAAATTTTCAACAGCATTATTATAATAGTTAGACTACTAAAAATAAATATCAATATTGAAATATCTAAATAGACAAAAACCTTTAAATAAAAATATTACCAACCAGACTGCCAAAATAAATTGAAAAAAAAAATATTAGACTAATCTAATATACTAATAAACTAGCTATAGTTTTATATAAACTATCTGAATTAGAAATCTGAAGAACAAGCAGAAGTATACTAAAGTACTAAAAATATGCTATGAAGTAGATACTAGAGTTTAAATAAATTTTACAAAAGCATAGCCATTTAATAACTAGTTCTGATTACAAATATTTAACCTACTATAGTAATATCTAAGTAAAAATAAATTAGTTCTAAAGTTAAAACAATAATCTAAGTATGACTTAGTAATGTTAATACAGGTTGCATGTTTAGAGAATTTAAAATAGACACTTAAGCAAAGGTATTAAATATAGCTATTAGTAAAAAATCTTTAGGCAAGCTTTTTAAATAAATAATATAAAAAAGTTATATATATAGCTAATTGTACACTTTTTCTATATTGGTTTATAGAATTATATTACTAAAAAAGTTAGTAATAAAAGTTAAAAGACCAAAAAATATATATAACAAATTGTAATAAACAAAAAAGCTTGCAAAAATAAATACAAAAGTATTAATAATAACAATATAAAATGAACTTAAAAAAATAAAAACAAAAAAGGGTGTAGTGACCTAGTGAAGTGGTCAGGTTGTTAACCTCCAAGTGGCAGGTCTAGAGTTCAAATCCCATAGATGACAAATTTTGAAAAATAAGGTTTGTGTTATAGTAACTGTCTTTGTCAATCGGTTGGATTTGTGTATTTGTAATCTTTGTTGTACCATAACAAATGGAAGCTCAGGGCATCTATGCAAAGTGTAATTTTATATATATGGAGGAATGTTAATAACTGGTGTTGCATAAGACTTCAGTGCAAACCCACAATAAGACCACTAGATATAGAAAGCAAAGGAACTAAAGAGTTGGAAACCCACTTGGAAATCCTGAGTAAAGAGGTAATATAGACTTTTGACAGTACTACTGAACCATCGAAAACTTACAAAAAAGGATTACTAGAACCTTAGATAGATCAGATGACAATATGTATAGAGAAGCATATACCAACCAGGCTGCCAGGTTTACCAGATGGGCCATCTGAATTGGTAGTTTGTGAAGTTTTGTGAATCTTGTAGGTCCAGAAGTAGGAGTATGAAAGTTAGGAAAAGAAGGTATCAGGGTCCCTGTGAACTTTACAAGAGTATAACAGTTTAATGATTAGCCCTGACTGCAAATAATAGTCTAAGCCAGAGTGGTACTAGGTCAGCTGTAAGTATGTAATACAGAAGGCTCTGGTAAGCTTAATATAAAGTTAAATATAACTTAGTGACTATAGTATATTTGCAGCAATGGTTGCAGTAAATAGGGTAGGGGTGAATATGGGAACTAGAATGTTTAAATAAAGAAACCATAAGTGGGTTCTAAATATAGCAACTAGTGTAGAATCTTCGAGCAGACTATTTAAAATAGACAATGACTAAAGTTGTACAAGTGGCTAGTTGTACACTTTTTTCATGATTGTCTCTGTAGCTGTTGTACACAATAGTTATATGCTGACTGATTATCAATAAACTTCTGGGTCGCAATTACTTATCTTAATATTAAAAAAAAAAAAAAAACAAAATTTTATTAAACTATACAAAGTTAATTTTTTGGTTCTTATAATTAAGCAAGTCACTTTTTTTAAAATTAAAATTGTAAATTTTTTTTACATATAATTAAATTTTTTTGTTAATATACAAAAAAAAATTTTTTAAAAAAATTTTAATTATATAAAAAAATTTTTATATATAAAATTTTTATGCAGCCTGCTAGGTCATTTTTTTATTTTATATTATAAGAGTCAAAAAATTAACTTTGTATAGTCTTATAAGTATTATATAAAAAAAAATTATAATCAAAAAATATTAATAAAAAAACTAATTATAATAGAAGTAGAAAAAAGACTTAAATAGTTTCTAAACAAATAAACAATACAGAAATATATAAACATAGTAACAAAAACAGTATAAAATACAAATATAAAGAATCCAATATAAGAATAAAAAACTAATATAACAAATAAAATAAAGAAAGATACTTGAATAAAAAAAGTTAAAGAAAAAAAAAACAAAATAACAAAAAAAGAAAAAAAAAAACAAACCAAATAATAAAAGAAATTTAAATGGCAATTAATATGCTTATTATAGAAAAAAAAAAACAGTTTATTTTTAACTAAAATAGTATAACAGAAGGTTTAGTTTCATAGCTTAGCAAGTAAGTTTTTAAACTTTTTACAAACAAGATTAATAATTTGAGTTAAAGTAAAGACAATTTTGTTTTTATAACTTATTAAAAGTATTAATTAAATATAAAACCTTATAGAAAAAACTAAATACATATATAAATTTTAAAATAAAAAATTTCCAAAAGAAGATCCAATTATGCAGTATAAACACTATATATAGCAATATTACAAAAAATTATAATTATAAAAAGATTATATATATAAGTTTTTAAAGCTAAAACAATACCAACATCCTTATATCTTCTAATATAAATAGTACTAATATCATTACATCTAACTTGTAAAGTATTTATTTAAAATAATAATTAATGAATTATACAAATAAGTTCTAATTGAGATTTAAAAAAAAGATTTAATTGAAAGAAAAATTTAAAAATAATTAAGATTAAAATAATAAGAAAAGCAATAAATACAAAATGATTTATAGTTTAACTAAAATTAAAACCACTTTGATACAGCTAAATAATCTAATTATAAAAGAGAAAATTTTGAAAGTTAATTATACAAAAAAAAGTATCAAATTGGATTTTAGAAATACCTATATAAAAGTTTATAATAAACAAAACTAGAATCAATTAACCAATATAAAATAAGATTTGTAAAATAGTATAACATTATTGAAGTTAATATAATTTTTTAGATATAATTAAAATTGTATTACTAGATTAGAAAAACTCTTCAGATATAACTAAAATTATCTTGTTTATAAGTGTAACAAGTTTCAATTCTTATTATAAAAAAAAATATTTTGCTAAAAATAAATATAATATCAAATTATTATATAATATTAAAATCTAGAACATTTACAAAACAGTAATAACACATTTAGTTTAAAATACAGATTAGTCAAAAAACTAATAGTAGTTGCAGATTTATTTAAAATACAAGTTAATTGTAGATTTTAAATCATTGTTAAAAAACTTTAGAAAAACAATAACAAATATACAAAAGATAGAAGATCATAATGATTAGATATATCCAAATAGAATCAATTTAAGAGTGATACAGTAACAAAAAAATAAGAAATATGGAAAACAAGATATTACTAAATATAGTTAGATTAGAAAACAGAAGAAATAAAACTAAATAAAAATATAAAAATAAGGCATATAGATATAATTACAAAATACAGTATTTTTGATATTATTGTTTATATAATAGTTTAATAATATACAAGTATATAATAAATATAAACTTAGATGCTATATAAGTAACTAAGTAAAGAGGATGTGGTGACCTAGTGAAGTGGTCAGGTTGTCAACCCTCCAAGTAGTAGATTGGATGTTCAAATTCTATCGATAGTAAAAATTTGGATAATCACATATGTAATATTTGTATTATAGCAACTGTTACTAATGGTTGGGTTAGGATACCTGTAATGGCAGTCACATCAGCATGACTGGCAGGTCATAGGGCATCTGTGCAATGTTGGAGTTACACAAAGGAATGCAAACTGACATATCAGGCAGTGCAAACACTAGATAAGTCCTCATAGTTGTATAAATTCATTGAAATTGGGTAACAAGAAGTCTATTTGGAAAGACCTGAGTAGAGAGATAGCTGGATCTTTGACAGCCTTACTGTAAAGGTTAGCTTAGCAAAATGGATACCTAGGTCTAGTACTTGGTCCTAGTAGCTGGACAGGCAAGAACCTCTGGGTTGAGAGTCTTGAAGATATTACCAGCCAGGCCATCAAAATGAACCAAAAGAAAAGAATATCGAGCCAACCTGATATATCAATGGACTGATCATAGTTCTACATAGGCTATCTGAATTGAAAGTTTGGTAAAAAGGCAAAGAAAAAGGCAGGAGTATACTAAAGTACTGAGGTTATGCTGTAAAGTAGATATTAGGGTCTAAGTAAACTCTACAAGGGCATAGCAGTTTAATAGTTAGTTCTGCTGCAAGTATTGGTTCTGCCATAACGATACCTAGATCAGCTGTAAAAATAGGTACAGAAGGCTCTGGGAGGTTTACCTTAAGGATAAATTAGTCTTAAGGTTGAGATGATGATTTGAGCATCTGAGTATGACCTAGTGATGTTAACACAGGTTACAGGTACAGAAAGTTTAAAGTAGAACATTCAAGCAGAGGTGTTAGGTACAGCAATTGGTAGAAAACCTTCAGACAGACTCCTTAAATAGGTAATATAGAAAAGTTATATATATAGCCAATTGTATGCTCTCCTGTAGTGGCTCATTGAACCACAATACCGATAAATGATTAATAAAAGTCAAAAAACCAAAGAGGTCACCTTATACTAAAAAAAAAAAAAAAAAAGTAACTAAGTAAAGTTAGTAAAATAAAATTAAAGTAACTAATATAATATTAATAATAATTAATTCTGTAAATATAACTGTAAAAATTATATTATATCAAATTTAGAATTTAATAAACTAACTAGCAATATTACTAAAAATTAATAATAATAATATAACAGATTGCCAAATAATACTAGATTTAAGTATTGAAAAATTTTATATAATTATATATATATATAATTTCAAGAACTTTAATAAAGTACTAATATAACTACTTAAGGTTAAAAATAAAAAAAAGTATAAAGTATGATAATTTAGTGAAGTAATCAGGTTAACAACCCTTTAAGTAGTAAATTGGATGTTCAAATTTTATTAATAGTAAAAATTTGGATAATTATTTATATAATATTTGTATTATATAGAAAAATTATAAAAAAAAAAAAACTCTCTCTAACAATCACTTATACTAAATTTCATACTAACAAAAACAGAAAACTTATTAGAAAAAATAGAAGAGGCTACTATATAAATAACAGTTTTTATAAAGATCAAAGTGGTTCTACTACACTGAACTCCTCTATATATTTAGCAAGCAAACTAAAAGCATGCATATACAAAATAACTAGCAGAAGATACCCTTGTATAACAAATTTTAGTAGAAGTTTTGGCTTCTGTTAACAAAGTTAAAATAGTAGGTCTTATAGAAAAACAATAAGCAAGTTTTCAATACATTCACTAGAAATTCAAGGATACCTGCTAACTAAACACTACTATCATATTCTTTGCTTGATTTTTGATAGAAGTTTTTACAAGAAAAGGAATCCAGCGTACCTTCTATAAAAGATCTACAGAAATTATTCATTTTGGAAATAGGAGAATTATTCCTTTTCTGGAATTAGAAGTAGCTCTAATCAGAATAAAAAGGTCGACTGTAGAACTAATAAGAAAGAAATTAAACACTAACATTTCTATTATTGAATGATATTTACATATAGTATAGACCTATTTCTAGAATAGAGACTAGAAATAGCAATACTATATAATTTTTACAATTTACTTTGGCTGGGGCTTCAGTCCTCTTTTTGTTTTTTCTTTTTCTTACTATTATGTATTTGTTTTGCTGTTTTGTTTTGATTTGGGTTTTGTTTGTTTACTTTTGGTTTTTTTAGTCGTGTTCTTATTTGTATTCAATTTTATAATACCCCTTTTTTTTCAGCACTTTGAGAAGAAGAAAGAATTTAAAGAAAGGATTGAAGACAGTTAATACTTGTCTTAGAAGAGAAAAATCCTTTCTGATATTAGTGCTTCGATCCGTAATCCGATTAATTCGGATGAATTCGATAATTCAAATTGAACTCAGATATCCGTATCTGTCAATTTTAAACAGATGGATCCGTATTACATCTCAGATTAAGGATCAGATTAAGGATCGGATTAAGGATAAGGATTATATTGCTTCCATATTTTATCAGAAGCACATGCCTAACACAAACGTACAGTCAGTTCACAAAGTCTAACACTATTACACAAAAATAATAAAAAACCTATCCTATTGAGAATATGTAGAAAATATTAAAAGTTAATGCTTAGCAACGAAGGCCACTTCCAAAACTTATGAGACCTTAAAAGATGGCATATATGTATCAATCCTCATGTACTATACATTAATATTATTAATTTATGCAATTTATTTATTGTTTATCGTTATATTTGTGCAACCATATTAAACTTTGTGAGCCGACTGTACGTATGTACATACTAGTACATAATATAAAATAAATTTGTTTGGTAATATCAGATAAACCGAGAAGTTTGTGTATAGAGTTTATTTATACGTATCATCAAATTCGTAGCAGTAGCAAATATATAAAAGGAAAAAAGGAGGTCAGTAAATCATAAGTCAAAGAAAATACATGCTATTGTTAGTATGAGTTTAAGCAGAATGTTGGGATTAAAAAAAGGTGTATTAATAAAGCCGTGAAGAAATGTAATGCAAGAAAAGAAAGGCTGTAAAGTGATATAGACATATTTGTTAACCTATACATATGTGCATATAAATATAAAGCTTCAGAATTATTAGTTGGATTTTTATGAAATGACTGTGAAAAAAATAGCATTTGTTAAATAAGAAAAATATGTTTAAAACCCATTTCATGAAATCAGTCTTTTTTTTATTATGTAATAATGATTAAAAAGTGATGAACAAATAATAATTTTTGTTGATCACTTATTTTTTTTTTTTTTAAAAAAAAAAGCCGATTATTTATATAAGATTAGATTGCTTCAAGATTAGAAGGAACAATTCTTTTGAGTTAGAACAGCCTCTTCTCGAAGTCTAAAAACTTTATAAGATCTATTAACCTTTTCTTTTTTAAGGATCTCTTCGTTACTATGTTCTTCGCCAGTTTTTTGTCTGTTCAACAGTTCAGCATTGATGATCAAATTATGAACTTGAAAGTTCATAGACTGACTAATTTGTAAAAATAATGTTATTAAGGGGTTAATAATTTATAAGCATTGATTAAAGAATCGATCGCTAGTTAGTTTTTTAAATATCAGCCATAGATAGTGAAGAATGATGGTTAACGATAGTTTAGAATATTATCAAAGTAATGACTTTGACTTTGAAACTATGCATATATATTTGGAACAATATGATCAATTTGAAAATTCAAGGACTTCATCTAATTTATCAACTGAAATGCTATCTGAAATTTAAACAACTCTAGAAAACAAAAAAAAAGATATTAAGTTATAGTGATAAAACTATAAAGCTAGAGACTTAGTAATAGTTAATTTTTTTTTTTTTTTAGATAAAGAATCCATTATCTCCAAAAATAAAAAATCATACAAATGTAAAAATCCATCATTTACGCGAGAATATTTTGAAAAAACAGTCAATAGTACAGGTGAAGAAGTACGGATTTGCAAGGTCCAGGATGAAAATAGAAAGAAATGCAATCAAGAATATAAGAATGTTGGAAGCTCAACAGGAAATCTTATTGCGCACCTCAGAGATGTACATGGAATCGTTTTACAAGATGATATAGTAGTTTTAAAAAAAGTATATACTATAATAATATATTATAATATTTAGAGATTAAATATAATAAATATCTTATTAATATTTCTAATTTTTTTAGCTGCGAAATTCCAAAATCACTGATTTTATACAAAAAGTTTGTCCTTACCCTAAACATATTCAAAAAAGATAAGAGGAAGTACTTCTTAAATGGATGATACTTACAAATCAATCTTTATCTACTATTACAAATAATACTTATAGAGAAAAAATGTCTGAATTTGACCCTGCATTTGTTGTTCCGAGTAAAAAAAAAATCAGAACTATGATTGTTAAAAGCTATAAGTATAATCGAGAAAATTTGCAAAATCTTGTTAATATTGCAGAAAGTGTTTCTCTTACTATGGATTTCTGGTCTAGTAAAGCAAAGCACGAGTATTTGGGGATTACTGCGACTTGGGTTACATCAGATTTTGAAATAAAAGATGTAATGTTAGAAACTCAATATGTTTCTCTCCACATACTAGCAAAATTATTGTTAATGAACTTTATAAGTTTATTGAATTATAGAATCTTAAAAATCATATAATCTTGGTTACCACTGATAGTGGAGCCAATATGGTATCAACTTTTTCTTTATTGAACCAAAAGGATGGGTGTGAAAAAATTAAGCATCTTCCATATATAGCCTATACTATACAATTAGCAATCGGAAAGAAGCTAGCTCTAGCAGAAATTTTAGTTGCACATGTAAAAAGAATAATTCATTTTTTTCAAACTCAAAAACAATTAGAGTGATTAAAAGAAGTTCAGAAGTAACTTGGCTACACAGATGTTATAGGTTGTATTCAAGATGTACCTACACATTGGAACTCAATATATTATGCTTGGGATCGGCTTTATTTTATAAAAGATGCTATTACCCAACTTCAAACTGATTTATACATATCAATTGATCAAGAAATCAAAAAAGATGGTAGTAAATTAAAAAGAATTCTTCTTTCTGATGAAGAGTGGAAGCTAATAGATCAACTTATTGATTTACTAATGCCATTTGAAAAGATGACATGAGAATTTTCTGGTAATACATATGTGACCTTAAGTTGGGTAATTCCAAAGGTTAAAGAAATAATTTTTGACTTAGCAAGCGAGACACCACCAAGTAATGATCTGTTTTTTGATGAAGATACTATATTTGAATTAGAAGATGCGGAAATACAGCATATTGATTATGACGATGATGAAATTGTTAGCAATATTACAAAACGAAGAATTTCAATTAAAAATCCATTAAATATGACAGGTATTTAAAGTTGAATTAAAGTAATATTTTAATTATACTCAGGGTGATTAGAATAAATAGAAAAAGATGCTCTGGTATAATTAAAATAGGTATTTAGTAAATGCAACTCTCTAAATATATACTTTATTTTTATAATTCTGTAGGCATTTTGGAAAAGATTAAAAAGAATATCTATGATGCGATGATTTATTACTGGAATGTTCTAAATGAAGTTAGTTTAATGATGGCTTTATTAGATCCTCGATATAAAAGTTTGGATTTTTTAGAGAATAATACTGAAAAGCAACAAGTTATTCAAAAACTTCGTGATGAACTTGGAGAGATAGAAGAAATAATATCTAAACCAAATAATCTTCCTCCTTCTAACATAGAAACTTCAACATGCTCTCATAAGGAATATCTTCAACAATGAAAAATGAAAAGAAAAAAAAACCTCCAAATATGCAAAATTTCGATGAAATTTCAAATTACTTGTCCCTACCATCAGCATTAGAAACTGAAAATCCTTTATCTTGGTGGAAAGTTAATAGTTCTAAATTTACTAAACTTTTTAAAATTGCTCAAAAATATCTTGGAATACCAGCAACTTCAGTATCTTGTGAAAGGTTATTTTCACATGCTAGTAACCTTATTAGTGCAAAAAGAACTAGCCTTGATCCAGCTTTAGTGGGTCAGATGTTATTTCTAAAAAGAAATATTAATACAATAAGTATTTTTGCACCAGAATAGGATGAAACAGATGAAAAATAATATTTTCAAGAAACACGCAATTGAAAGTAAAAAAAAAAAAACAATTTGATGAATAATATGGGTTAATTATGTTTAATCATGTAGATGTCAAAAAACTAGCAAGTATTAATCAGTATAGTATTTCTAAATATAAATAATAGTGTAATTAGTTATACTTTTCAGATTCTAAATAAAGATAAATAGTTAGCAAGTTATAGCTTGTACGTACCTTATAAAAAAATGTAACTAGCTTGAAAAATATTAAATAAAGCAATTAGTTAGCAAGTGTTAACTTGTACCTGGTACGTAAAAAAATATAATCAGCTTTGAAAGATATTAAATAAAGCAATTATATCAATATGAAATAATAATACAATACATAGTAAAAAATAACGTAAGTACAAGAAATTTAAAACCTCAATTTAAACATATAGAAATAATGTATAAACTGGTAGCATATATTGTCTTAGGTGTTCTCAATTATCTCAATCAATTGATTTAATAATAATATATACTCCAAGAATAATATGTATTTAATAACAAACAAGCTGCTACAGCTACAGAATTTAGTTTATCCCCAATGTATGTATTAAATAATCTTATTCTATATATAATGTACATATGTACATATTTAATATCTTTTGAAAATCATGATTTTGATTGGTTGGTCAATAAACTTTTTACAGATGAATCCAAATTTACTTAATTCAGATTATAAATAGGATTCAACCGGATATAAGAAAGTGAATTAGGATTGAATTCAGATAGCCTTTTAAAAATAGGATTGAAGCACTATCTGATATGACTTTAAGTAGTCAGATAAGCAGTCTACCTCCAACTGGGGTAGTGCAGCAGAATGCACTTAGATACCAATAAGGTGGCTAGGTGATGCTAAACTTAGTTATTGGGAAAATTCTATATAGTTATTGTATATAGTAGCAAGAATTTTAATAAAGTACTAGCATGACTGCTTAAGAGCAAAAAAAAAAAAAAATTTGTATTATAGCAACTGTTACTAATAATTAGATTAGAATACCTGTAATAGTAATCATATCAACATGACTGGCAAGTCATGGAATATCTGTATAAATTGTTATATAGAAAAATTTAAATTAGCAAATTAGATGATATAAACACTAGATAAGTTCTTGTAGCTATATAAATTTATTGAAATTAGATAACAAGAAATTTATTTGAGAAGATCCAAATAAAGAAGCAACCAGATATTTGATGATCCTACTGTAAAAGCTAGTTTAGAAAAACAAATACCTAAGTTATAATACCCAGTTGTAATATCCAAACAGACAAGAACCTTTGAGTTAGAAATCTTGAAGATACTACCAACTAGGCTGCTGAAATGAATTAAAAGAAAAGGATATCAGACTGATCTAATATACTGATAGACTGATCATAGTTCTACATAGGTTATCTGAATTAAGAGTCTGAACAAAAGCTAAACAAAAAACGAAGTATACTAAAGTACTAGGATTATACTATAAAGTAAATGCTAGGTTTGTGTAAACTCTACAAGAACATAATGGTTTAATGATTAGCTCTGATCACAAGTATTAGTTCTGTTATAATAATATTAGGTTAGTTATAAAAATAGATACAAAAAGCTTCAGAAGATTTACCTTGAAGATAAAATAGTTCTAAGGTTAAGATGATGATCTGAACATCTAAGTATAACTTAGTGAAGTTAACAGATTCACAGATTCAAAAAGTTTAAAATGAAATATTCAAGCAGAAGTATTAAGTATAGCAATTGGTAAAGAACCTTTGAGCAAACTTTTTAAATAGGTAATATAGAAAAGTTACACATGTAGCTAATTGTATGCTCTTCCTGTAGTGGTTCACTAAACCACATTTATCATTATTAAATAAAAATCAAAAGACCAAAAAGGTCATCTTAACAAAAAAAAAAAAGTAAGTCTAAATAATCAAATAAATTAAAGTTATAATTTTTCTATTATATAAACTAGATGCTTGAAAAAAGAACCAAATAACAATTTTTTTTTTTTACCTAAATCAATTTAAAATAAAATTAGAATCATTTTTCACTTAAAATTTTGCAGTATAACTCATTAAAATTTGCATTTTCTTATGATTTATTATAAGATTTAAAATATAAAAATTGATACCAATATATTTAATTTTCTAATATAATAACATATTTATTTAATAATTACAAATAAATATTTAAACAAAAAATTATTTTATAAGTAATAAAAAATGCTCTATTGTTCTATTCGTAAACTAAAATATTCTATTGGCAAAGCCTGAATATAATATTTTTATTTAATATGCAAAAGATATGTTTGTTAATACTAAAAATAAACTTTAGCCTCTATTCAAATATTAAATAATCAATAAATTATTTAAAAACAAATTTACAATCTCTAGAAAATTATAAAATAGAGAACCTCGACTTAATTCAAAAAAAAAAAACAAAAAAAAATGATATTTATTCTAAAATAGTTTACTCGTGTAGTAATTTGTAGTAATTAAATGCATACTTTAAACACTTTAAGTCTCAGTTTTCTTTTTAAGACGAGCGGACGCTCTTGGTTGTTTTAAATGATGTTCAGGAATCCAGTTTTCATCATATGATGAACTTGTACCTGTAGCAACATCCTCTGGTTTGACAACAGGACGCTGTAAATAAAATAAATAATAAATCCACTGCTTAAAGACGCAAAGAAAAAAAAACTTTAATTGAAAGAAAATTACCTTTTTGCTCTTTTTAGCTTTAACTCCTCCGAAGAATGCTTGAAAGATCATGTATCCTATACCCGAAACCATGCCGAAGAGCAAAACATACAAGAAAATGCTAATCCACATTTCCAAGATAGTTATAATAAATCAATATTTAAAATGTAATAATGACAAATATTTTTAAATAAATACTTACAGCTGAAGATCAAATAATGAATGTTCTGGATCGACGATAGTGACCGTTCCATTATATCCAACACCTCTAAATTGACGTTTGTCCTATTAAATAAGAACAAGTTAGTCAATATAATTAAATTTTATAACTAAACGAACAATTTCTTACATCGTCAGAAAAGAAGACAAATAAAATGATATCCAATTCCTGTGGTGGAAATTCAGCATAAAAATAATATGGAAATTCAACGTGATCCATTGAAGGTGCTTTGATGGAATACTTGACGGCAGTTAACTATTATTCAACACATATAATAATTATTTAAAAATGACAAAAAGTTAATATGTAACAACATGAGTGAATGATACTTACATTGCGATAGATTTCATTTGGATTGTCTTTATTAACCAAAGCACCACCAATTAAATTGATAGTATAATTTAACGTTCCTTTATTGTCAAAAATTAGTTTTACAGTGTTCTTTTGTCCATTTACGACCTCTACATAAAAAAAAAAAACATTAAAAGGAGAAATAAAATTAACACTATAAATGTAATTGAATACCTACGACTAAACGGATTGTCCGTGAATTCACCAGTGATCTCTACAGTCTCCGGTTGTGCAAGTACTGTAGGCTCTTCTTTACCAAACACTTAAAAGTTTATTAATCGTTAAGGATGACATGATAAAAATACTATTTATATGTGAAAAAAAAACCAACTAGTGAAGTTGACGATTCACAAAAACTGAATATATTTATAAATTTTTAAAAATTTTGTATCTATGTTTCAAGCTTTCATATCAAAGCTTTACGTGATTTGAAAAGGATACCCAAAAACGGTGCAAATGCTAACACAACCAGCAAGAAAATTGGTAATATATTTTTTATGTTTTTAAAAATTTCCATGTTTTAGTGTTTTAGAGTTTCAGACCAACTAACACATTTATACGATTTATATGATTTAGAACAATTTTGGTGGCAATATGTTATTGGTGCAGATAAATTTACGATTTTTTTTTTACGCATGATTTTATGTAAGACATCGAGATTTTCTTCTTATGTTGTTAAAGTGGTATTTATGGTGTCTTCTTCACTCGTAATCGCTTACGTTTCGCCTAATATTAAGAATAAATAGTATTATTTAATTACGAGTGAACCTAAATAACCGATAACATTATTTGAATACTTACCTTCAGCATGCTTCTATACCGCGCTGTTTTGTTAAATGGCTTTGGAGGAGGATATTTTACATCACCACGTCCCCAAAGTCTGGTAACACCACGAACTTGTTGGTAAAAATATGGATTGGCTAAGGCATTGAAAGTAATAATGGACTGTCTAAATGGAGAAGAGAGAATACGAAAGAGCATAATTAATGATTAGACTAGCTGAAGTTGATCTTTTTTGATAACTATACACGCAATATAAATTGAATGCAAGATCTGTTGTGACGAATTAGTACTAAATTTAATTATTAACTTGGCACGTGAAGTATTTTTATGCTATCTAATTGGTCTGCATTTGACAAAAAATATCGGTTTATATTACACAAGCATATAACAATAGAAATTGAATTCGTTATCATATACGTAGCAATAATAATTTACCTCTACGTAGTTTTATACGTATAGTATTTGCAAATTTTACATACGTATAATTTGTACATGTCGATATTAAATAAAAGATTACTATATATAGATAGATTTAGTTATTACGTATACGTACGTATTTCAACTTTAATTATTATTTTTAAAATTGTAAACCAACACAAGTTTGTTTATATTTTTATATTTTTTAAACTTGTTTTTTAATTTAAATAAAAATACAGTACACATCACTCTGGTTATACCGATATCTGGATATAGCGACATAGTAAAATCTTTCTATATAAGCTTTTTTTTTCAAATTTTAATATAAAATTTCGGTATAATCCTTTTATAGCGATCCAAATCGTTAGTTGAAAAATCAACTAGTTGACAACTTTCCAACTAGTTGGTTTTAAAAACAACTAAACAACTAAATCATTAAATAGTTCAATTATGAGATATTCTGTCTGTTCGGGCTAACTCATGCTAAATTTTTTGTTTTAATTATGTAGCTAATTAACAAATTTAGGGGTCGTTTAAAGCCTGGCACCTTACGAAATTTCCCGATATATGTCCCGCATTATTCCGAACAACCTGACAAAGCCAAAAACACGAAAATATAAAAAATGGCTATCTAAACTGGTCTTGATGCACTAAGTAAAAGTGTAGGAAATACGATTTTACTATATATCTATTAACCTTCTAGTCTATGTATAACCCTAACCCTTAATATTACTTAAAAATCGGAAAACCGGAAGGTGCCAGTCCCTCAAATTTAGTCACATGATATAGTACCCCTTTAGCGACATTTTGAATTTTTTCACTAATGAAAAAAATTGGGAGAAATGATTTACAGGTTTTCACTTTTCGTCACTCATATCAGATACATACGATTTAAAATTAAAGTTAATTTTGGCTGTTTTCATAAATTTTGGGCATCTCGATCGACCTGGCAAAAAATTGGCCGATTGAAAATTTGCCGAATCGGCAAGTTTTGATTAGGTAAACTTATCGCCAGATGCTCTAGAATTTATGAAAACAGCTGTATTGGCTTTCAGAACTCGGCCGGGTCAAATTTAAAAGATTTATATACCATATTGTCGCGAAATAACGCATAGGGGTGTAATTTCAATTTTTGGCCTAAATTAAGCTTAATTCGGGCCATGATCTAAATAACGCCCATGTGCGACAATTACGGTATATATTTTACAGCTGTTTTATCAATAAGTTTCTGATTTCGACTTAAAATTCCGAGACGTCTGGCAAAAAATTGACCGACTGAATATTTGCCGATTCGATAGCTTTGATTCGGCAGCGAAATCACGAATCGAGTCCCAGAATTTATAACTCATACAGAAGAACTCGTATTAGATAATTTTGTATTACTAAATGCCGGCCTAAATCCGACCACACCCATAAATTCGTTCGACATTACGACTTCGATGGATCCTACTCAGATAGAGACGGTTTTTTGTAAGTGATTGACCAATCAGAAGAATATGTATCGATATTATCGATATACACATTTAAGCATTATGCTGCAGATCTCTAATATTAATAATCATTCATATTTAAAACATGTTTCGTGGTAAAAAATTTGTTGAACGAGATCGTAATAAGCAACGAAAGACAATACATACCACTCAGAATACTAATGATATTATAGAAGTAAAAAAAGATTTTGTCAATATTTTTTCGGATGAATTAAATCTTCATGTTTTCAGGTATTTATCAGCCGCAGACGTAAGCATATGTTCTCAAGTTTCGAGAAAATGGTGGCGAATTGCTAACGATCGCCAGGTGACCTTTTTACTTGTTTTACTTATTTTACTGAATTATTTTGTATATATATATATATTTATTTATTTATTTATCTTATTTAAAATTTTACTAGTTGTGGAAAAGTCTCTTTTTATCAAGATTTAAAGCTCCAAATCGTCCTAATCTCACATATCGATTGGAAACTCTTCAATTGACACAAACTCAAACAACTAATCTACCTAAACCTTCGATAATTACTAATAATGAAGGCATAAGTGAAAACGATATTTCAGATAGCGAAGATTGGAAAAATATATATCGAGTTAATCATAATTGGCAAACTGGAAATTGTCGTGTTATCGACTTTAAACCTTATGATAATTTGGTTCAAGATCGTGTTCAAAATTCCTTTTCACTTTTGAATGGATATAATAAAAATCATCGGTTTTCATATAACACAAATTCCAATCCACTTGTTCAATTTACAAAACATACTCTTTTGACTGCTTCATCTTCAAATCATAACGGAAATAATATCCCAGAAATTCATTTATGGCGAGCTGGCAAACATAATGAACATATTGATACTATGAAAAGTATCATCTTAACTCGTATTATCGCAACTCATGGATGTAAAAATCCCATCTATATAACATGCTTAAAACTTGATAGCAATGAACGAGATGACCATTTAGGTGTATGTAAACTTGTTTCCGGATATTCAAATGGTGGATTTACCATTTGGGAATTTGATACTTTAGAAAAAGATGAAAATGAAAAGACTGAGTATGACTGGAAGCATCGAGAATTATATACTATCCCAACAATATCACATAATGCAAGTCCTTTAATTGCTTGTTCTTTATATTCTCCAATTCTTATCACTTGTAATAAAGATTTTGTACTTTCAATTTATTACATTAATTTTAATTCGAGGGGTAAAGAGAAATCAAGCTCATCTAAGGACAACAAAAACTTATTTATTTATGAGAATCTAGTCGAATGTCAACTCATACATCAATTGAAAAGTTTTGTTTGTTGGACACCTATTGAGATATCAATCAAATGTTCCCAAGAGAAACTTGATCAATCTGCAACGAATCATGATGTTGAGCGAAACGTTTGGACTTCTACAATTGTTTATTCTGCTCCAATTTATGGAGGTGGTTGGACCGCAGGCATTCAAGAGATTAAGTTTTCAACTATTACACTGCTTTCAACCAAGCATTGTTCATATTTACCATCATCGACAACTTTACCATCATTTATTTCAATCGCTCCTATAACAACCATTACATATAATTCTGGGCAATTGGTTACAGCTCATTCTGACAACACATTACAAGTGTATTACGTACTTGATAACGGAAAGACTTTGGAATGCAAGCATGTTCAAACATTGTACGGCCATACAGGAAGCGTTATGTCTGTTGCTATGGATGAAAATGGTAAATTAATTACTGGTGCTATGGATCAAACTATCAAGATATGGGATTTAGGTTGGAATCCAGAGAAAAATTATCATTCTCAAAACAATAATATCGAACATTATGATGATTATGATAATGCACGAGAGTTAAAGGGATATCAATATAATCATAATGATGATTTTTCGTTCGTTGGATTAATTGCACAAAGAAAGAAACATGGCGAGTGTATTGTTACATTGAATGATTCGTTGAACCAATTTAATGACTCAAGTTATAATATTCCTCAAAGTAAAATAAAAAATTGGGGTGTTAAATGGGTTGGTTTTGATGAGGGTCGAATTGTGAGTGTCTATAACGGTGAGACGTTTGATGATCAAGAGGCACAAATTTCAAAATCATTACCATCTACGTCTGGATGGCCAGGACTATCCCTTTCTAAAAATATAATAACAGCATCTAATTCCGATGCAGATATGGTGGAAGAAGTGGGAATTGTTAAAGTTTGGTCATTTTGTGAATAGAATTTAAATAGATAATATTTGTAAATTTCTAATTTTAAATTTTTATACTTGTCTATTATTGTCCTAATCACAGTTTTGCATATCTATCCTCAAAGGATTAGAATAAAAAAAATTATGTAGAAATACATTATTTTTTTTTTAATTTTTAAATTATATTATTAAAATCAAAAGATTAAAAAAAAAAAATTAATAATAATGATAATGATTCTAAAATAACCCATTTTCACTTATTTCTATGTTGATCATCAAATTTAATCCTAATCATACATTACAAAATAACCCATCACCGATTATATCCCATAATAAAAATCAAATTAATTACAGTTTTTTGTAACTCATACTTTTACATAGACGAATTATTAAGTTCATAGAATTGGTTTAATAATCCAATTACACCATCACGTCGTGGTCGATCAGGTTCATTGGATTCCGATGAATGTGTAACACCACCATATTGTGTTCCAGGTAAGAAGAATGAACCACTCAGATTGCTCGCACAATGTTCTTCTTGACTTGATTCCGGTGAACTTTGGACATCAGCTCCAGTGGCAGTGCTGCTCGCATAATTATTATAATTAGGTGCTCCAGTGGCAGTGCTGCTCGCATAATTATTATAATTAGGTACTCCAGTGGCAGTGCTACTCGCATAATTATTATAATTAGGTGCTCCAGTGGTAGTGTTACCTGCATAATTATAGTTAGGAGCACTAGGCGGATATCCGAAATGAACATTATTACTGCTACGTCGATTATTCTTTAGTATTGAATCTATATGGGTAGAACGAGTTGAATTATGACGTTCTGAATGTGCTTGATTGCTAAAGTTAAGTCGACTAAGATAAAGCGATCCGGCCGGATCAGTAGGTTCCCAATCGGGATGATTAGCCTTATATAATAAATGGATTAAAACATGATTAGTCTTTTCTTTTATAATTATGAACTACAGAAACTAGTCAAGTTACATGCTGACCTTAAAGTTCAAAAAACTTTTTTCCATTTTACCATCTTTCGAAAGGTAATATTCGTTCTCGACTTCTGCCGGAGCACCATACTTCAAAATTGAAAGTTGTCTATCAAAATCAGATTACTTATAAATGACTTTCAAATTACATGACTATATTTACCTTAACATTACCATGCCTCTTAAAATCAAATACTGCAAAGCTACAAACATATCCAAGACCGTCTACATGCACTGTGAATTCTCTAAAAAAATCAATAATTTGCTGTACAATAAAGCATAAATATGGTTAAGGAAATCTTATGGAAACCGTATCTTAATAACACACTAATACTAATAATTAAATTCTTAAAAAAGGATATGACTACAATCTGGCAGGGAAAACCAAAGGACAAATGGTGTAAAAATAACACTAAGTATTTCCTGAATAAAAAGCATAATCTTGACTTGAAACAACTGAATAAATTCTCTGCGAACCTGAATCAAATATACATTGTTCATGATGTAAATACAAAGTTAAACATTTTGATAAATAAAACATGGATAACATTTCATACATCATCAGTATCTAGTTTTCCTTTCCAATTATCGGGAGAATAATGTGTATTTTCTACAACTTTTTTTAACCTGACTGTTGGATCAAATACGACATGATCTTCCACACTCATTCCACGACTAATAGCCACAATCGGAACCAATATTCCGAGATAAAAAAAAACGGTACGACCAGACGTAATTTCAAATCCCAAAAAAACTTCGGAATCAATAATACTGGCAAGAAGTAAAACGGCAGTGAGAGAACTAGCTATAAAAGATATAAACCTATATTTTTTTTGAAAATAAACCATATATGTAAATAATAATTCGATTGGGTCACTTGTAGATAAATTTGATGAAATCGATGTCACGCAACATTTACTTTGCGAGCAAGGCCGTCTTTTCTCTTGGAAATTGATCGATATATTTGTTTGCCTGCTTGTAGCTCTTATCTAATCTCTGATCAAATAAATGGGGTAATTCGTTAAATTCCCGAAATTTCCAACGTGCAAAAGGAGACCATTGACGCAAACCAATGTTCTTAGGGTTGTTACGGTATTCCTAAAAAGAAGATAGAGATTCAAATGTTGTAAATATATATATGTTGATATGTTTAAAGTAAGTTTTGAAATTTGAAGCGTACCTCAAAATAACGGAAAAAGAAATATATGAGCAGATAAACCACTATAAAAGGAGCGAATATGATATTGAGAATTCCCATGAAGATGAAGCGACGACGAAGACTGCATTAATATAACGAACACGTATGAAAAAAGAATGAATGAATTGACACATTACCAAGAATAAGAATGATTTAGGTGAAAAAAATCTATATTATTATGACATACCCTTGAGTCAATCTCTCCCTTTGTACGCCTCTGGTGTCTTTAACAAAATGCCTTCTGACCTGTCCGTGATCATTAAACACATGGTTTATGATACAATATCGTAAATTCCACTCAAGAGTCTTTGTCAAAAAGTTTTTTTGTCGGAAAAAGGGTATTGGTATAGTAAGATCCAGCAGATCCTTATTAAATAGGGCGATAAGATAATTCTCCTGACGCATAATTCTATTAGTTATATTGTGTGCATCCAGACGTTGTTGAGGTTTGTTGTTGGGACCCTGATGGGAGGTAGTAGGATTATTTTCTCTGAGCTCGATTATGCGGTTAACAACTTTTTGCCATGGTATTGTTTGTATATCGGCCTAATATATAATAAACAAATTAGATATCGTATAATGACGAGGAACGATTGAATCAACATACATCAGGAATATTCAAAAGGTAGGTATAGAAATTAAACATGTCTGTCAGACGACGAATATCCAAGACAAGTCTCACAGCTTGCCACACCCAAGCAATAGAAAACAATGTGACAAATAACATTGACCATCCTGATAATCTTTGTTCATGAAAATAACAAAAAGTTAGACGACCCGTCGTTGAAATAATTTAGTCGTGATAACAGATAAACGCGTACCGACTAAGACAATGAGGTATTATAACATTGGATAAGGTGTTATTATGCTTTATTAGAGAGTAATCAACGCATTCCAGCAAGAAAGTACTAAAACTAATGATAAACCCGAGCGTCCTAAGTCAAACAAATAAAAGTAGGTAAAATGATGGGAAATCAACATATCAAATATACTAAACAATGAAAAATGAAGCTGAATGATGTCAATGGCTTACAGTAAATTTAGGACTCTATTCAGCAAAATGCAGTAAAAGCCCTTTCCAACATAATACGCATAAACCTTAAAACATAAAGAATCTTAGAGATCAGCAGTAAAAATAGAAAACTAAAGAAGTAATAAAAAAAAAACCTGCTCAAAAAACAAATCTAAGTTTTCAACGTTGACCCATTTCCACATTGTTAAATCTCGTATGCTCATTCCTGGTCTTGGGCTTGGGTGGGTTTTTTTACTGCGCTGTTGAGGCATCTCTACTATCAAGGAAGCGGGTGCCTCGTTACTGTCCTGATCAGAGTCTTCTTCAATTTCATCGTCCTCAGGCAAATGCTGATAACGTTGTTGCCTGTTTGTAGTAAAATTTTGGAATGTTGAAGGTGTAGTCCGTGACGAAGTACTCGGTGTTGGACGCAGAACCAAGCTTTCTGAAAATTCTTCTTCAGGATCTTCGTTATCGTCTCGAAAAGCTACGTACGGGACGTCATTCGCCTGAAAACGACCAAAAATTGATTGATCCGTCATCTTTATTGAGGGAATGTAGAAAAAGTCGAGTAGACAATATAACTAATATATAACTTTCAAGTACCAGTATTTATCGAAACTATAGAAATATCAGTTATGTTGCCGATCTTATACGTAATGTATATCAATTAGGCAATTGT
Source organism: Cetraspora pellucida (assembly GCA_910591915.1). Classification (NCBI taxonomy): domain Eukaryota; kingdom Fungi; phylum Glomeromycota; class Glomeromycetes; order Diversisporales; family Gigasporaceae; genus Cetraspora; species Cetraspora pellucida. Next base: position 26,384 of record CAJVQA010000766.1, read on the forward strand.
CAAATTTGAGATTTCCAAAAACATTTGTATTAGAATCATGTTTCCTACTTCTACGGCTTTAAGTATCCGGCGGTCAAGATTGCAAATTGAAGTGATTAAATTTTATCGTGAATGTTGTAAAGCTGTAAAAAGAAAACCACCAGTAAGTTAATATGATTTAATTCGTAAATTTATGCCATTTTAATTTCCAGCCTGAATTTTATAAAATTTTAAAAGGAAACACAAAACAGGTTTCAACAATTCCTAAGAACTCAGTTTCGACAGCACAAAATTTCACCAAGGGATCATGCGGCAATAGAGTATTTGTTAAGAAGAGGGAAAAAACAATTAGAAACTTATCAAAGTGATAGCATTAAAGATATTATCGTTTAGCATTGCTTATTTTTCCCTTTACATAAAATGTTAAACGGTAAATTGCACAGTTCAATAAGTTTAATACGTAGCAGAGTGAAAAATATTTTTGCAATTTTTAATGCGGTGTAACAATACCACTTCTGGCAAAATTAAGTGTATATAATTTGGGCCGGACAAAAACCGGAAAGTTACATTCCACCAAATCGTGGCCAATCTTCTTGGTAAATCGATATTTTTAATATTTTTTCACCATACGTAGGAAAGCCAGGTCACGTGATGGAACGGCGTTCTCGTAACTTCTACGTGACACGTAATTGTCTAGCTTTTTTTGACCCGGGAAAAGGTCCGTGCGTTTAGAGACGATTATCGTTATCGTAATGATTCCTCCCTAACTTTCTTTTGTAGACAATAAATATGTTTCCATTTGCTCAATTTACAAAAAATATTTTTTCAATTTCAACATCAAATTGTTCAATTTTCCGAACGTATGTAACAATTTTACAAAAACCTCGAATTTTGTTAGGTTTAGGAAATTTAAGTGATAACCCTGGAGCAACAAAGCAGGTTGTTTTATGAGATATTCAAAGTTATTTTATTCATTATAAAATTTAATAAAATTTATTCTAATAGCGTAAACGTGTCGGTCGCGGACCTGCCTCAGGGCATGGTAAAACTTGCGGTCGAGGTCAAAAGGGTCAAAAAGCGAGAGGTGGTAAGCCAAGACGTGGCTTCGAAGGTGGTCAAACTCCTATTAGCGTGGCATTTCCAAAACGTGGTTTTCATAATCGGTATGCCCATTTTCGCAAGATATTTATTTCTTAACGCGATGAATTTTTACCTGTTTCGAAAATAGGGGTGGAAAAACTTATGCACCTTTAAACCTTGATCGTCTCCAGCATTGGATAAGTAGCGGTAGAATTGATCCCTCACAACCAATTACCATGAAACACCTTTTAGATACTAGATGTGTACATGGTGTTAAAGATGGTGTCAAGTTGCTGGCTGATGTAATTTGATTCGTATTATTCACAACTTTTTTCTTATTCACAAAACTATATTAATTGAAATATTTCCATTAGGGTTCAGATTATTTGAAAACCCCAATTACAATTGAGGTCGCCCGTGCTTCTCAAGCGGCAATTAGAGCTATTGAGAAAGCTGGTGGTAAGGTTACCTGTAGATATTATAATAGACTTGCTTTAAGGGCTACTATAAAACCAGAGAAATTTTGGAAGATACCAAAATTTGCTGCTCCTGTCAAAGCAAAAGATATCGGTAACTCTCACTTTATTTGTAAATTAGACTTATTTGATAATATATTGATATCATTATTTAATCTTTGCTTTCGTAGAATGGTATTCTGATTATAAAAACAGAGGCTATCTTTCTAAAAAGCTTGCTGGTCTGCCTATAACCCAGTCAAATGCTCAAATTGCCGCACATTCGATATAATATTCAGATATTAATAAGTGTGCATTTATTAGTTGAAATAATTATAAATTATCATGTTATTTTGATGCCTTATATTAAAAGATTATTTTGATAATTTTTCAAAAAATTTTATTTTATTTTTGAATAGATATGCATTTAATAAAGAAATTTAATATAAGTTACAAATGCTAAAAAGATCTACAAAATAAATTTATATTTTTGAAATATTCTTTATTAAAAGTAGGGTATACTATTTTAAAATTATATATAAACGATATAAATTTGTTAACTGTTAATTTGTTTTAAATTACAAGTTTTTTTATTTAGTTAATTGTTTTTAAGTGTTTAAGTAAAGCTATAAAGCAGTGTTTTTTGATTTTAATAGTAAACTTATTAAAATTAGTTAAATATTTAGTAAAATATAAGTATTTAAAAAATTTTTATATGATTATTAGATGGTATTTATAATTTACATTAAACCAGTACTGTATTATAAAAAATAAAAACCTTGAAAATAATATTATATTATTTTTGTATTATTTTTTAAAATTTTATAACAATAATGGTTTAATGTAAATTATTTAACTTAATTAGAATTAGTTTTATAATTAGAAAAAAATATATAACATTTAGAAAAAATTTTAAATATAAAAAAATTTTTTAAAATAATATATAAGAAAATTTATAAAAAAACAACCTATTTTTAGTAAATTTTTTTTTAATTTTTAAATTAAAATATCTTAACAATTATTTAACTAAATTTAATGATTTTTTTATTTTAATTTTAAAATTATATAAAATTAAAATAAATTATTTTTTATCAAATTTAATTAAATAGTTGGTAAAATATTTAAGCTTAAAATTAATAAAAAACTTTTATTTAAAAAAACCTATCTAATTATAAATAACTCAAATATAATTTATTATAACAAATCATTTACCTAATTTTGAATGCAATCTTTTTAATTTTTAATTTTAAAATTAAAAATAGTAGTTATCAATTTTGTAAAACTTACTTTATAATAAACTATTATAAATCTTATAATGTTTTCTTATAAAAATATTTAATATAAATAAAAATAAAGGTTAGCAACTTAGGCTTATGTCTATGCTTAATAAAAGATCTAAGTATAAGCAAAGATATAAAAACTTAGTCACAGGCATAAGCATAAGCATAAGCATAATAACTCAGACAAAAATATAAGTACAGATATAAAATTTTAGTACAGACATAAGCATAAGCACAAAAAATTTAGAACAAACACAGATATAGACACAAAAATTTGGCATAAATATAAGTATAAGCATAAAATATTTAGCATAAACATAGGTATAGGTTCAAAAAATTTAAATATAAGCATAAACATAAGTATAAAAATTTGGTATAATTATAAGCATAAGTATGAATGTAAATTAGTAACTAAACGGGTGTGGTGACCTAGTGAAGTGGTCAAATTGTCAATCCTCCAAGTGGTAGGTTGGGTGTTCAAATCCCATCGACGGTGAAAATTTGGATAATCATCTATGTAATATTCGTATTATGGCAACTGTTATTAACAGTTAGGTTAGGATACCTGTAATGGCAGTCGCACTAGCATAACTAGCAGGTCATGGAAAATCTGTGCAATGTTGGAGTTATACAGAGGAATGCAAACTGATATATCGGGTGGTGCAAACACTAAATAAGTCCTCGTGGCCATGTAAATCCATTGAAATTGGGTAACAAGAAGTCAATTTGGGAAGACCTGAGTAGAGAGGTAGCTGGATCTTCGATGGCCCTACTGTAAAGGCTAGCCAAGTGAAATGGATACCTAGGTCTAGAACCGGTCTTAGTAGTCAGACAGGCAAGAACCTCTGGGTTGGGAGTCTCAGAGATACCACCAATCAGGCCATTGAAACGAACCAGAAGAAAAGGATATTGGGCTAACCCGATATACCGATGGACTGGTCATAGTCCTACATGGGCTATCTGGATTGGGAGTCTGGTAAAAGGGTGGGGGAAAAGGCAGGGGTATACTAAAGTACCAGGGTTATGCTGT
>CAJVQA010000767.1:0-30200 GCA_910591915.1 Cetraspora pellucida
AAATATTTTGCATTTAGCAAAAATTTTGAAATTTATTTTGCAATATTTCAAAATTATTGTGCTATGCAAAATCTTTCGAAATATTTCGCATCTATAAATTTGCTGATGATATTGAGAATATATACTGGTTGTTCTGTTGAGTTGCCTAGAAGGCCTGCATAATTTGGTCCTTTGAATATTTCTTTTTCTGTAAATATTTTAATAAGCCTTCTTGTTATCACCTTTGTTACAACTTTTCTAAATGTTTCTATTAATGTTATCAGTTGTATATTGTTTAAACTATACTTTTACTTTATATCTTTAGGTATTAGATAAACTTGTGCTATCTTCATTTCATTGGTATTTTTCCTTCTTTTAGATATAGGTCTGCAAAGCCTCTAAATACTTCTTGTATTTTCTTTTTTGCTTACTTTATCAGTATATAACTTATATCTAATATGCCTAAAGCTGTTTCTGTCTTCAGTTTTTTTAATGTTTTTTTATATTCTTTTTTCTTAATTTCTCTTTCAACTTTTGTATACTATTTCTCTTTAATGTCTTTTTATGGTTTATATATTTTTTTTTATTTTTTTGACATCTCTTCTAATCTTGTATTTCTTTTCTTAAATTGTTTTTCATAATGTTCTGCTACTCCTACTTTGACATCTTCTGAACTTGTTAACAGATTTATTTTTTTTCTGTTTGTTTGATAAACCTGTTGAGTATTATTTTCTTATAAGATCTATTCAGAAGACTCACTAGCATCTTTCCCTGATCTGTTCTGATCATTTCATATCTTTTATCTATATTTTCTTCTATTTATTTTCTTTGTATTCACTTTTAGTTCTTCTTTTTTCTTTCCAATAGTAGTTTTCTTCAACTCTTTATATTTTCAATTCATGCATTTGACCATTGTTTTTGTAGTTTTGGCAATTTTGTATTGATTTTCTTGGCCAGTATCTTTAATTGTTTATTTACTTCACTTCTTTCTTCTTTTGTTACTGTTTGTGTTTTTTTTGTTTTTGCATGTTTGATAATTTCTGTAACTTAACAATGCTTTCTTCTTATTGCTGTTCTTTTTAACTTCTTCTCCTATTAGTTATCATATTAAATACTTTTTCTTTGGTATGTGTTTACTTGCTGCTATAATAATAGCTTCTTCTATTATATTCCATATATTGTTTATTTTCTTTGCTTTTTTCTTCTCAATTTGTTCTTTCTTGTGAATGTCTTTTAGAATCTCTCTTATTTCTAACTAATTATGTAGCTCTTTTGCATAATTTTTCTAATCTTCTAATTTTGTTTGATCATATAAGTATACTGTTCTTAACTGCATTCTTTTTTTAATCTCTGCTTTGCTTTTAACTGCTATCATATGTTTGATTCATATTTCTGCTATTACTATCTTGTGGTTAATCTTTGTAATTTCTTCTATCTCTTCAATTTCTGCTTTCTGTAAATCTGAGACTAACTCATCTAATATTCATATATAGTCAATTTTTGTTGCTGCTTCTTCATTTGACTATGTGTATTGTTGACCTATTGGGTTTATGTCTCTATATATGTTTCTAAAGTCTTGTTTCTTCATCCAATTGAAGATTGGCAGCCTTTTGTAATTTGTTGTTTGCAGATGTTGTCATCTAAGATATTGTTTACTGTGTGATTGAAATCATCTATTACGATAATTTGGTGATATATATGCTATAATTACAACTAATTCTAATTGTTTAAAGTAGAGTATAATCTCTATCATATATTCACTTATTTTTTTAACTGCTCTTATATGCTTTTCTTATTGTTCATTAATTATAATTCTGATGCCTGAACTTTCTTCTTATCTTTAGCTGCATTTGTCCAAAACCTTATATATCTTTTGTCTGTCACATATATTAGAAACTTTTCTTCTCTTTTTGTAAGATTTGTTTCTGTAATTCCTAATATTGTAATTTCCTCTTCTTCTGCCTAACTGAGCAGATTTTTCAATTTTCAACCTTTGATCTTGAGTCCATTTACATTGTAATATGCTAGTTTTATTTTCTTTTTTTCTTCTTTTCATCTTTCTTTTAGTAATCTGTATTTTGTTTTTGTACTTTTAAGTTCTTTTTTTCTACTATATAATTCTTCTTTTTGACAAGAAGTTTCTACTTCTCTTTTTTTTTAAACATTTCTCTTTCAATTCACAAGAACTCTTTGATTTCTTTGTCTATATTCATTAGTTCAACTGTGGCACCCTTAGGAGCAATTAGCTAGGCCTCTTCTTGTACCTAGCTGCATTTCTTCTATTTTGTTTAGTCTATCCAAAATTTGATACAAGACATTTTTTACTTGTATTGTTCTTGCTTAATCTTGCAGAACTGCTTTAGTTTTTAATTTCTTTAGGTTATTTTCTTTTACTTCTATGTTAGCATTTCTGTTTTCTAACTATTCTTCTATGTTTTGTATTTGAAGGTCTAAACCTATCTTACCATATCTTTTACTTGACTTTTCTTGCATTATGTTTTTAATTTTTGGCATCTCTTGTCATTTGCTATCTACTTTTGATCTTTCTTGTTTTCTTTCTTTTGATTTATCTCTTTTTTGTTTTTTTGTTTTTTTAGAATTTTCCTAACTTATTTGGTGATTATTGTACCATATTGGTGTTGTCTGAGCTTCTTCTGCTGCTACAGCATTTGCAAAAGTATTTATTGCAAACTTCTTTTAATTTTCATTTCTGTTGTGTAGGATGTATACTGCTTTTGTATCTTTGTTTTTTAGACATTATAAAAGAAGCACTTCTGAGACTCTTCTTGGAATGTTTAACAATTTAGCTGTGTACTATGTTTGCTTGTTTCTTTGGCTATAATCTTTATCTCTAATTGTTATACATACTAGTTTGTTGTTGCCAAGTAGCAGTACTCATGAAATATTTTTTTTTTTCTCTAAGCTTGCTACTATTACTGCTAATGCCTTGTATGGTAATCTCTTGACTCATATAATGTTTAAGTTTTTAAACTTTCTGTACATATATTTAATTTTTTTTCATTAATATTTGGTAGTAGATCCCATATAGTTAACTATTTTCTTCTTGCAATTTTTCTTCTTTGTCTTTGTCCTTTTCTATTACAATGCTTTTCTTTGTAGTATTTTTATTTTTATTTTTTATTTTTAATTTTTTATTTCTCTTTTTCTTCTTGGTTCTTCATTCTTTCTTGTTTGTTTTATATTTTTTTTCTCTTTTTTTTTAGTATTGTATTTCTCTTGCTGTTCTGTTTTTTGACTTTTGTTTTTATTTTCTTCTGAAATAAGTTTAAGCTATTCATCTTCTTTTTTTCTAATTCTGTCTATTGCCACATCTCTGCTATGTTTACAATCAAAATCTACTTCTATTCAATTGTTTTCATTTTTGAATACTTCTTTGATTGTTTTAATATGATAGTTATTTTCTAGAATCCACTAAACATACTTTACTCTTTCTTCTTTAGATTCATTGATAAAGTATAAGTTGGAATATTTGCTTTAAAAAATTTGTTCTTGTTGCATATTCTGTTTTTCAGAGACTATCAACTATGCTCAATTGTACTTGCAGAAAATGAGATCCTGATTTTTTCATCAATTGGTTCTTCTTCTTGTTCTTCTAATTCCATATTTGTGTTCTTACCATTTTTCTCTATTTTCTGTATTATGTTACTTTTTAGTATTTCAGATTCATTGGCCATTTGACTTATTTGGTAATGCAGTATAGTGATGCTAAGACCTTTCATTTGTTCTTTTAATATTCCCAGCTCATGCTTATCATTTGTTCTTTTTTCTTTTTAATATGTTAGTTCTTTGTTTGTGTTTATATTTGTATTGTATTCAAAAGAGTCTAAGTTGAAGCTTATTGACTTAAGCTTTTCTGTCCACTCATTAATTATTTCTTCTTTGAGCTAGCCTGTTTTTGCTACTCTTAATCTTTCTAGTATTTGACTATATACTAATATATCATAAGATATAATATGTTTTAAGTTATATATTGCTAATTCTTTAGCAATGTGTTCTATATTACTTGGATTCTGTATAGAAGTTTTGAGAACTTGGTTTAGAATTCTACAGTCTACATGTTTACAATTTCTATCTCCTATTCTTTTAATATAGGATATAATATCTGTGTTGCAATTTTTATTTATTGGTTTATATTCTAACTATTGGATCGAGATTTTCCTTTTTAGGCTAATTAGTATCTAAAATTAAACTTTGTAATATTTGTTAGTATATTGTTAGTACTATATTACTAGTTCTATAATGTTGCTTGTTATTTTCTAATTAGGTACAAGACTTGTTTGTTTGTTGTTATTTGTTGTTGTTATAGTTATCACATATTTTGTTTTCTGTTTTTTTAGAATAATGCTAATTTTCCAAATTTTTCTTTTCTTGTCAGAAATATTGCTGTTTTTTATTAATATCTTAGTACAGCTTTCTTTGTCTTCTAATCTCTACTATATTATATATATTTTCTTTTGCTACAGCTTTTTTGTTAGTCATCTAAAGAGTGTTTGCTAGTCTGTTTTTTTGTTATTTTTGTATTTTGTTTTTTTTTGTTTTGAAAGTAAGGATCAGTGAAAAGAGTTTTTTTGAATAAATAATATGTATATAATATGAATCAAAAGATCACAATATAAAGCATTAGCAGTTATAGCAGCAGATTATTGAGAAGAAAGAGACAACATATAGGTATTACTTCTTGGCAATAATAAATTAGCAAGAGCAACAGAAGGAAATAAAAACTACACAAAAAAAAAAAACAAAGCCAGTTTACAGCAAAATTATTAGACATATCTAAAGAAGTATTAGAAATGCTTTTATTAAGATATCTAAGAAATAAGAAAGCAAAAGGCAGTATATATACTATTTAACAGAAATGAAAATCAATAAAAGTTTGCAATAATCACTTTTGCAAATGTTCAAAAAGCAGAGACAGCCCAAACAATACCAACATGATATAACAACTATCAAGTAAGTTGGGAAAATTTTAGAAGAAGAAAAACTTATAAAAGAGAAGAGTCAAAAGGCAAGAAACAAGAAAGCTCAAAGTCAAGCAATAAGAGGCAGTCAAACTACAGAAAACAAGAAGCATCAAGAGTCAGAAGCACAAGACATGAAACATTAATTAAAAGATATGAAAAAATGAAAAGTTGACTTTCAGTTACAAAATATAGAAAAATGGTTAGAAAATAAAAACATTGATATAAAGAAAAAGATAGCAATAGTAAAGAAAGAGAAGCCTAAAACAAATATACTAATTCAAGAAAAAATATTACAGTAGAAGATGTTTTGTGTCAAATATTAGAAAAACTAGATAAAATAGAAGGAATGCAACTAGGGGTAAGAGAAGATTCAGCTGATCACTCCTAAGAGTGTCTTAGTTGAGTTTAGAAATACAAATAAGAAGATCAAAGCTTGTTTACAAAATGAAAGAAAAGTGTTTAAAGAAAAAAAAAAAAAAGCATCTTCTTGTCTAAGAAAAAGAAAAAGAAAAATAACCAAAAAAGCTAAAAACACAAAAGCAAAACAAGAATAATTAAAAAAAAAAAAAAAAAAGTCAAAATAGTATATCATAATATTAATGGCTTAAAGACCAAAGGTTGGAAACTTGAAAACCTGTTAGATTGGACAGAAGAAAAAGAAATCGCAATATTGGGAATTATAGAAACAAACATTACTGAAAGAGAAGAAAGTTTTCTAATACATGCAGCAAACAAAAATTATGTAAAATATTAGACAAATATAGCAGAAAATAAGAAAAAAGGATTAGGTATAGAAATTCTAATAAAAGAACAATAAAAAAAGCATGTAGATGCTGTTGAAAGAATAAGTGAATATATAATAAAGATTATACTATACTTTAAGCAATTGGAGTTAGTGATAATAGAAGTTTATATACTACCAAGTAACAAGATAATAGGAAAAAACATTTAGCAAAAGATTGTAAAAATGGTTACTAAACAGAAAAGACAAATACAATTTGTGATTATAGGTAACTTTAAACATACAATAAACAATATATTAAATAGACAAAATTCACAATTAGCAAAATTTAAAAAACTACCAATCTTTAATTAAATGAGAAAGCAAAACTTTATAGACATATATAGAAATATGCATTCAACAAGCCAAAATTACATATGCCAAACAAGGAAGCTGCAACAAGAATTAACTATATTTGAGTATTAGAAGAACTGGCTTTGGGTTTGCAAAAAGCAAATATTAAGGAAACAGAAGAAATTACAGAAAGTGATTATAAAATAATAATTGCAGAAATATGAATTAAATATATGATAAGAAAAAACAATAAAGTAGAAATTAAAAAGAAAAAACAATTAAGAACAGTATATTTATATAATTAGGCAAAACTAGAAGATTGGAGGAATTATGCACAAGAGCTACAAAGGTAATTAGCAATAAAAAAATGCCTAAAAGATATTCAAACAGAAGTGCAAAATGAAAAGGAATATTTAAACAAAATAAACAGTATATAGGATACAATAAAAGAAACAATTATCATCACAGCAAATAAGCATATACTCAAAAAAAGAATATACAACATAATGGCAAATAGAAGAACTAGTCAAAAAGCATAACAACAAGAAAAAAATATTATAAAGCTGCAAAGATTAATTAAATATGCAAAGATAAGAAAAAACCAAAAAGTAACAGAAAAAAAAAGAATTGAGACAAATGAACAATTAAAAGCATTAGACAATAAAACAGAAGCAAAACTGCCAAAACTACAAAGACATTAGTCACATGTCTGGATAGAAGACATAAAAAGTTGACAGAAGATCTTACAAGAAAAGAAGAAAAAGAACTGAAAACAAATGCAAAGAAGGCAAATAAAAGAAAATATAGATAAGAGATATAAAATAATTAAAACAGATCAAGAAAAAATACTTGTCAGTCTTCTAAATAAGCTGTACAAAAAGATAATGCTTAATAGACTTATTAAGCAAGTAAAAGAGAAGACATATCTAATAACAAAGCTAAAAGAAATTAAGACAAATGTAGCAGAACATTATAAGTTGCAGTTTAGAAAAAAAAATACCAAACTAGAAACAATAACAGAAAAGTGAAAAGAAATATACAAACTAAAAAAAAGCATTAAAGAGAAATAGTATACAGAAATTGAAGAAAAAATTAAAAAAAAAGAATAAAAAGAGACATTAAAAAAGTTAAAAACAGAAACAGCTTCAGGTATCTCAGATATAAGCTATATACTAATTAAAAGAGCAGAAATAAAAACACAAAAAATCTTCAGAAGCTTTGCAGACTTATGCTTAGAAATAAGAGAAATTTTAATAAAGTAAAAAATAGCACAAGTTTATTTGATACCAAAAGATATAGAATAGGAATATAGTTTAAACAATATCTGTTCAATAGCACTAATTGAAACATTTAGAAAAGTTGTAACAAAGGTGGTAATAATAAGGCTTGCCAAAGTATTTATAAAAAAAGAAATACTTAAAGGACCAAACTTTGCAGGCCTTCCAAGAAACTTAATAAAGCAACCAGTACAGATTTTAAACATAATAATAGAGAAAGCAAAAGAAAAAATAAAAAAATAGAAATACTGTTGCAGAATATGAAAAAGGCATTTAACTTAGTTCTTTTTGAAAGTTTTGAACTAGCATTGCAAAAAATTAAAATATCTAAAAGAACAATTAAATATATATTAAAGCTCTTTCACAAGAGACAATTAAGAATAATTATAGCTTATGGCCTAACAGAAGAACTAATAGCAGAAGATAAAATAGACCAAAGTAAAGTAATCTTACTATTAATATAGCATCTTTTTTATCCTTATTATTAAAAAGAATCCAAGAAGATAAAAGTTTAGAGTATATAGTTAAACAACAAATACAAAGAAATATGCAATACAACAATATTACAAAATATTATCAAGCAGCAATTGCATATGCAAATGATACAATATAGATTGCAAACAATAAAAGACAACTATTAGAGATCCTAGAAATAGCTAAAGAGTTTTTTGAAATGAATAATATAGAGATAAATAGATCAAAGTCAAAACTAGACCTGTGGGTCGGTAGCGAAGTGGTTACGCTCCCAGATCACCAATCATAAGGTTGCCAGTTCAAGTCCAACAGGGGACGAAAACTGAGTTAGGACCACGATTGTTAATTAACCACATCAGATGACGTCTTACGAAATTAGGAAGATCTTCGGTACCCAGATCCTTAAATGGTGACAGACCTGACATAAGAAGGCCGCAATGATTAGGAGGCTGAGGATAAAAATAGAACAAAGGAATCCTCGATTAGGACAATCCCGGTGAAATTCTGGGGTAATAGGAACACAAATTGAATATAGATAGTACCATAAATATACACAAACTAAAAATGTAAAATATAGACAGGGTTCTGATAAAAGGTCCTGTGAACTTGAAATTTGAACTAATAAAACAGCTGCCAGCTGCAGACCACTAGTGATCAAGCAGTGGAAATTCAAAAGAAAAAAAAAAAAAAAAGTCAAAACTAATAATAATAAACACAAAAATTAAAAAAGAAAAAAAAGCAGTAATATATAGAAAAAGCAAGATAATAGAAGAACCAAGATATAAAATAGTTTACTTATTAGAAATATGGTTAAATAGCAAAATGTAAGAAGTATAAGTAAAGAAGAAGGCAAAAGGGATAGTAAGCTAAACTATAAGAGATCTAAAGTACAAAAAAATAATGATGAGCCAGATTGTATATATAAACAATATAGTAATAATACCCAAACTAAGCTATATGTTACAACTAACAAAGATGTCAAACAGAAGTCTAAATAAAATACATCAACTAATAATAAGTCTGACAAAGCAAAAGAGCAGTCTACAAAGAACAGTAAAAAACTGTATAATAGAGCACAAAAATCTTGGCAGCTGTAAAACATTGTAATAAGAGTTAACTATAAAGCAAGTAAGTAGTTTCTTAGCAAAACTGAACAGACAAGACAGTCTCAGATAGTTAACAAGACTAAGAATAACACAATGCTGTCAAAAAGCAGACTTGGCAAAAGATATATAGAAGACAAAAGAATGACCAGAAACCAAAACATATTTGAAGAATAACTTAGTATGCCTTATAATATTCAAAGCAAGAAAGCTAAAAATAAATATTAAAACAGAAAGTAAACTATGAACAATGTTTGGATATAATACTAAAATACAAGAACTGATAGATGCACAATTGTAGAAAAAAGAGGCAGTTAGAGTAAATGAAGCTGGTCTAATATATCTGAACCAACTACTTGACACAAGAAGAGAAAAACTAATCACATGATAGCAACTAAAAAGCTATTAAGGCCAATTGAGTAAAGAAAAAAAAGCAGAATAGTTTAAAGCAATTGAATCAAAAGTGCTTAGTAGCCCAAAAAGTAGAGTAGTACAAAGATACTTTAGAACAAGTAAACAAAATACTCAGACAATGCAAGTTAAATAGAAGCATATCAAAAGATAAAAGAAGAAAAGAATAGATAGTATATAGCACATAAGATCACTGATAGCTTGAAAAGATGGTCAAAAAGAAAAAGAAAAAAGTATTAATTAAATACTAGCAAATGGAGTGCAAAGAAAATAAAGTAGCAACTAAGATCAAAAGATGTGAAGAATGTATAAGAAAAGAAAACAAATAGAAAACAGCTGATAGCAATAGACAAAATTAAATAAAAACATTCACATAATTCCAGATAAATTAATAAATAAGAGTAGCATTCAAATTAAGATAGCAATAAACCAAATAATAAACAAGACAGAAATAGACAGATCAAAAATAAGTGAATGCAAACTAAAAAGTCTTATAATAATAGAGGAACTAAAGATAAAAATTATTAAATAGCAAAAATTAAAAGAAAATATTAGTCAAGAAATAATAGAAGTCTTAAAAAGAAACATTATAAATAACAAGAACAAATATATAATATATACTAATGGTGTAATCAGTAGGAAAGACAGTAAAAAGCTAATGTCTAAGAACAGTATAGGTATAAGATGGGTTCAAACAAATAAAACACAAGAATGGCCAGAAGAAAAGGTAACACTTGGACTTAAAAGATAGCAAACATTAATAATAACAGAGTTGGTAGCAATTTGAATAGCAATCTTAATGATACTGAAAGCGAGATATACACAGATAGTAATGCTGCAATAAGAAACATTAGTAGAAGCTTAGAACAAGCAGACAGAAATAAGATTATTAAAAAAAAGAATGCAATATGGATAATAAAGATTAAAGACCTTGTCAAAACAAAAAACATTCAGATAGATTTAGTTAAAGTTAAAAAAATAAATGAAATAATAAAGCCAATAGTTTAGCAAAGAAGAAAACAATAAATAGAAAAATAGTATAGACTGAAAAAGTCAGTTGTAAAGAGATAGAATACTGTCTAGAGTGGACAACAGATAAACTGGCATATCAGCAAGACTGCTTTGCAAGTTAGTAATAAATGCAAGAATAGGAGCAAAGTAAAAAGAAATGAGAGCAGTTAAAGGTTTAAAGTCAGAAGCTAACTTACAATTTATGATTAGACTAATTTTTGGAAAAGACTAAAGATGATTAAGAGAATATACTGTATAACAAGAAGCAGCTTTAAAAGAAATGCACTTATTAAGTACATAATAGATAAGCTTTTAATTTTAAAAGAACTCAACAGAAGAAGGCCAGATATATATACAACAGTAGAATACCAAGTATGCCAAGATAAGTAAAAGAAATACAAGCATATTTGGCAGCATACAAGAGGCTAAGAAATTTCTAGAAGAAAATTCAAAAAGAGACCATTGCAATAGCATGAAAAAAATTAAAAAAAGAAGAAAAGATTTAGATTCCTTTATATGTGTTATATACAGTGCTTTTTGGAAAAACAAAAACAAAGAAAGTTAAAATAAGAGAAGCATTAATAAAAGACCTAATCTCAAAAGAAACACAAAACAAACTAGCATAGCTTTTAAATACAAAATCAATATAGCATTTTGCAAACACAGTAGCAATAATGGCCTAAGACACATTTTACAAATAAGTATAAAGAATATGTTGTGGAAAAATTATTGAATAGGTGAAAAAAATTAAAATAACAGATAAAATTAAAAGAAAAAAGTGAAAAGCAAAAAAAACCAAGAAAATAAAAAAGACAAATCAAGGAAAAATAGAAAAAAAAAAAACTAAATTAAGAAGAAAGTAGTATAGACACTATTGAAGCTTGTCATAGAAGGAAGAAGACCCTTCTATTATGGACTTTAAGTAATTAAACAAGCAGCTTACTTTTGTTTAAAGTAATGTGGCAGGTTGCACTTAGGACCAGTAAGATGGTCAGGTAATGCTAGACTTAGATATTAGAGATATTTATGTAGTTACAAATATAATTCCAAAAGCTTAATAAAGTACTAGCATAATTGCTTATATGTTAAAAAAAAAAAATTAGCAATTTAGCAAAATAATAAAGAAAAAAAAAAAGTACTAGCAAAACAATAGTTAATGCATAAAGAAGAAGAAAAAATGTTTATAAAAATAAATAAATACAAGGGTTATAAAATTAGAACAGAACAAATAATAGACAAATATGAAAGATAAATAAGATAAAACTATAGTATAAAAGTAATATCAAAAATACTAGTTAAGAAAAACAATAATAAGATTAATACAACATTGGAACAAATATTAAAAAATAAAATAATAAAAAAATAAAAAAAATTTATTAGAACTAAGACAAACAAAAAAACTAGTGTTGTATTACAAAAAAATTTGTGTCTTAAAAACTCCTATTTATAGGATAAACAAAGTCTCTTGTATAATGTTTGATAGATTAGTACTCAAAAGAGGCATTGAATTTGTGTAAGTACTAAGGGTAGGTATATCTTTATTAACTACACTACAAGGCTTTTCTTTTTGCATTTAGAACATATTGCTTATATACTTTTCTCTATATACTATATACATTATATGTCTTGAATATGTTATATATACTAATTAATCCAATTATGCTACATATACTAAATTAACTAATTATACTAAACCTGCTAATTACACTAAAGCTACTAATTACACTGAATCTTCTAATTATGCTACATATATTAATTATGCTAATTATACTATATTTTCTATCTAATATATATATTACTTTAATTATGCAATTGATTCTTTAAATAAATTATCAATGATCTTATTCTAGATTGTAACACTAGAGATAAAGTTAATTAAAAAACAAAGATTGAATAATACAATTATAAACTACTTAATAGAGGTTTTAACAAATAACAAGAAAAAAGACAAAGAAAATTATATCTTCTATACAAATAAAGCATTATACAAAAAAAAAAAAAAGATATAAGAAAAATAGATATTAGTTAGATACAAGTAAAAAATAAAAGAAACTGATCAGAAAAGAAAACTGCATTAAGTTTTAAAAAATGTTTTTTAGTGATAATAGCAGAATTGATAGCAATATAAACAGCAATTCTAATAGTATCAAAAAAATATAGAAATATATATAAACAGTATTGCTGTATTAAGAAATATCAATAAAATAATTTAAAATATAGAAGAAAGAAGAATTTCAAAAAAAAAATAATATAAATAACAAATATTATAAGTTTTATTAGAAGCAAGAATACTAAAATAGAGATGATTAAAGTTAAAAATTATAGTAAAGATATGTGAAATAACAGAGCAGACTCTTTTGCAAAAAAAGAAGCAACTTGTAAAAATATAATATATTAAGAAAAGATCAATTGTGATGTAATAGAATACTATTTAGAGTAAAAAAACAAAAAAATTAATATACTAATAAGACTTCTATATAAATAATAACAAATATCAAAATTGGTGCTAATTGGAAAAAACCAATCTAATAAGAATAATAGAACTAAAACAAAAAATATACTAATAATTAGTCAAGTTTCTGAAAAAAATAAACAAAACAAGAGGAGTTTATTGTATTTTAAGAAAACTTAGTACAAGAAGAGTTATAGCAATAGAAATATAGTAATCTAGTGAAGTGAACTAATTATTAACTCTTAAATAGCAGATCTAAAGTTCAAATTCTATAAATGATGAATTTTGGAATCTATATTTGTGTTATGATAACTGTCTTTGTTGATTAGTTGGATTGATATATCTGTAATCTTTAGTTGCATCATCTTGAATAGAAGTTCAAGATATCTATTTAAAGTATAATGTTACATCTATATAGAGGAATGTTAATAACTGATGTTGTATAAGATTTTAATGCAAACCTATAATAAGACCATTAGGTATAAAAAGTGAAAAAACTAAAGAGTTGGAAATCTATTTAAAAATCTTAAGTAAGAAGATAGCACAAAACTTTCAATAATGCTATTGACCTAATAAAAGCCTATAAAATACTTTTAAAGAAATAGGTAAATAAACTAGATAGTAAGATATATAAAAAAGCATATAACCAACCAGATTACTAGAATTACTAAAAAAAAAGAATACTAAGATACATCACACTAGACCAGTGTTGTTACATTTACTATGTTTAAGACCTTTTTTGCCTTTGTCTACATTTAAATATTTACACTGTTTACAATTGTCCAAAGAAATTTTAGACTTTAAAATTTAATAAATTAGTTTAAAAAAGATATAATTATATATTTTTTATAGTTTTGAATATTTTTATTTAAAAATTAAAATAGGTTATTTTAATAAAATTTTGAGTAATTTAGATTTGTTTTTTTGTCCAAAATTGTCTACAATTGTCTACAATTTGTCTAGAGCTGTTCTGTGACAACACTGCACTAGACTATCTGAATTGAAAGTCAGAAAAGTCTTATCAGTTCTAAATAGTAATTAGTAGAAGATAATAATGAAGATATTAAAAAAATAAATATTGGGTTTTGGATAAATCTTACAAGAGTATAGCAGTTTAATAGTTAGTTTTAACTGCAAGTAATAGTTTAGGCCAAAGTGATACTAAGTTAGCTATAAGTATGAGATATAGAAGGCTCTAGTGGGTTTTAGTACAATGTTAAATATAACTTAGTAGCTATAATATATCTTCACTAGTTTATCAGAGTTGTTAATAGAATATAGTAAATATAAGATCAGAGTGTTTAAATAAAGGACCTACAGATAGATTCTAGGTATAGCAACTAGTATAAAACTTTTAGATGGACTACTTAAATTAGATAATAACTAAAGTTGTATAAGTAACTAGTTGTATACTTTTTTTATAATTATCTCTGTGATGTTATATTAACAGATGTTTGCCAATATATATTATCAATAAAATTCTAAGTTACATATACTTATCTTAATATTTAAAAAAAAAAAAAGAGTTATAGCAATTACATACATAATAAACAGCCTACTAACACTTGAAAAACTAAACAGTTGAAGACCAGAAGTATATACAACTGCAAAATGTCAAATATATCAAAATATAAAAAAAAACTTAAGCTTATTTAGCAAGTTGCAATAGACAAAAAAGTCTATAAAGAGATATGGCAATCTAGTAAAGTAGTCAGATTGTTAATTTTTTAAGTAGTAGATTAGGTGTTCAAATTCTATCAATAGTGAAAATTTAAATAATTATCTATATAATATTTGTATTATAGCAACTGTTACTAATAATTAGGTTAAAATATCTGTAATAACAATCACATCAGTATAACTGGCAAGTCATGGGACATTTGTATAATAGTTATGTGATATTGTTCTTTAGAACAAGGTTTGTGGTTATATAAAGAAATGCAAACTAGTAATTAGGTAATGCAAATATTAGATAAGTTCTTGTAATTATGTAAATCTGTTAAAATTAGATAACAAAAAGTCTATTTGGAAAAACTTGAATAAAGAAGTAGCTGGATCTTTGATAACCTTATTGTAAAGGCTAGCCTAAGAAAATAGATACCAAGATTATAATACCTAGTTATAGTAACTAAATAGACAAGAACCTCTAGCTTGAGAGTCTCAGAAGTATTACCAACTAGGCTGCTAAAATAAACTAAAAGAAAAGAATATCAGACTGATCTGATATACTAATAAACTGGTTATAGTTCTATATAGGCTATCTGAATTGGAAGTTTGGTAAAAAAGCAGATAAAAAGACTAGAATATACTAAAGTATTAGAATTATGCTATAAAGTAAATGCTGAAGTTTAAGTAAACTTTACAAGAACTTAGCAGTTTAATGGTTAAGTCCTAATCACAAGTGTTGGTTCTGCTATAGCAATACTTAGATTAGTTGTAAAAATAAGTACAAAAGGCTTTGGGGGATTTATTTTGAGAATAAAATAGTTCTAAAATTAAGATGATGATCTGGGCATCAGGTATAACTTAGTAAAGTTAATAGATTTGCAGGTTTAGAGGGTTTAAAGTAGAATATCCAAGCAGAGATGTTAGGTATAGAAATTGATAAAAACCTTTAGACTAATTTCTTAAATAGGTAATATAGAAAAGTTATATATGTAGCCAATTATATACTCTTTCTGTAGTGGTTCACTAAACTATATTTATTATTGTTAAATAAAGTCAAAAGACCTAAGAAGTTATTTTAACATTAAAAAAAAAAGTTTATAAAAACAAGTTCAAAAAGTAGCTATAACAACAGTATGAAATAGGCTTAAAGAAAAAGAAAAAGCAAAATTCTATTACAAGTATTATATAAGACATTATTTAAAAAAATAGAAGCAAAAGAAATTGTAAACAGAAAAACTCTAATAAGAAGCTTACTATGCTAAAAGTAGAAAAAAAACTCAAAATATTATTAAATACAGAAGTGCATAAATGTAGTAACAAGAATAGTATAAATATCTTTTATGACTAAGTATAAAGAGTTTAATATAAAAAGATGCAAGACTAGAAAAAAAGATCAATATAATGAATAAAATGAAAAAAGATGCTTATACAAAAGAAAAGTTAAATAAAAATAAATATAAAAATAAATAAGTAAAAAAAAGAAGAAAATAAAAAGAAAATAAAAAAACAAATTAAATAAAGAAAAAAGTTTAAAAGACAATTAATATACTTGTAACAGAAGAAATAAAACCTTTCTAATATAATTTTAAGTAGTTAGATGAGCAGTCTATTTTTAACTAAGATAGTACAACAGATTGCACTTAAATATAAATAGAATAACCAAATAATGATTAACTTAGATATTAAAAAATTTTATATAATTATATATATATAGTTTTAAAAATCTTAATAAAATACTAGCATAACTACTTAAAATTAAAAAAAATTATTAGTAATATATATTAATTTAAATAAAATTTTAATATATTATACAATACTATATAAAAATAATCTATATACTTCTATTCTTAAAGCTATAAAATTTAAATAAATAATATATATTTAAATAAAAATTATAATAAACTTATTAAAAGCTAACTTAATAATATAAAATTATAAATTTTAAATAAAAAACTTGTAATTTTTTAAATCAAAAAAGTTTTTAAAATATTTATTAAAAAAATTTTATTTAGAAGTTATTTTTTTGTATATATTAAATATTGCAAAAAAGAGAATAATGATTCTAGTATAGTGGCTAAATTGTTATTTTTTAAATAGTAGATTCAGAGTTCAAATTTCATTAGCAGTAGAAATTTGAAAAATAGTCCTATTCTGGCAACTTGTATAGGATATCTGAGATTGTAACTTTGTAATTCTGGTTGTATCAAAACTAATATTAGAAGTGTACAATATTATACAAATAATTTTAAAAAATATATACTTTATAAGAAGCCCTGTTTGGAAATTCTAAGTAAAAAAGTAGTACAATCTTTAACAGTATTACTTGTAAAAATCTCAATCCAGAGATAGAAACCTGAAGCAGATGATCTGTATAAGCAAGAATTTTAGATAAAGAAGTTTACTAACCTGGCTACTAATTAAACTGAATATGAAGTTATATCATATAAAGCTAATTAGATTAGTAGTATAAAAAGATTTACAAGAACATACAAGATATTAATAAGGTTGTAAAAAGAAGTACTGAGGTTGTATGAACTTTACAAAGGTGTAGTAGTTTAAAAGTTATCCTGACTGCAAGTGTTAGTCTTGGCTATAGTAATACTAGATTAGCTAAAAATTAGATAACAGAAGGCTTTAGTAAATTTAGTATAAGGTTAAAGGTTTCTCATATGAGTAAACCACTTTAAAGACCTAGTAATTATAGTAAATATATACTAAAAAAAACTGAGACAGTTAGTAAGATAGATAGGTAGATGAATATAGAAGCCAGAATATTTAAATAGAGAACCCACAAGCAGGTTCTAGATATAGCAGCTAGTGTAGAACCTTCAGATGAACTACTTAAATTAGACAATAACTAAAGTTGTACAAATGGCTAGTTGTACACTTCCTATAATTGTTTTTTGTAGTTGTTATAATAATACAATTATAAAATTAAAACATATTATTAATAAAATCTAGATTGCAAGTACTTATCTTTAATACTAAAAATATATATATATATTGCAAAAAAAAAGGTGTGATAATCTAATGAAGTGATCAGATTATCAACCTTCCAAGTAATAAATTGGATGTTCAAATCTTATTAATATTAAAATTTTAAATAATCACTTATATAATATTTGTATTATAGCAATTGTTACTAATGATTAAGTTAAAATATCTGTAATGACAGCTATACTAGCATAACTGACAGATTATAAGACATCTTTGTAGTTATACAAAAAAATACAAATCAATAATTAGGCAGTACAAACACTAAATAAATCTTTATAGTTATATAAATCTGTTAAAATTAGATAACAAAAAGTCTATTTAAAAAGACTAGAATTGGATTTTTGATAATACTATTATAAAAACTAATCTTATGAAATAAATACTAATGTCAAAGTAGCTAGATAGACAAAAATCTTTAGATTAGAAGTTCAGATATATTACCAATTAGGTTATCATAATTAGACCAATCTGATATAATAATAGATTGATTATAGTTCTATATAGACTATCTAAATTGAAAGTTTAATGAACAAATAAAGATATATTAAAGTATTTCAGATATGCTATAAAGTAGATATTATGTTTTGTATAAACTTTATAAAAGCATAGCAATTTAATAGTTAAACCCTAACAACAAGTATTGGTTCTATTATAATAATATTAAATTAACTGTAAAAATAGATACAAAAGGTTTTGAAAAGTTTACTTTAAGAATAAAATAGCTCTAAGATTAAGATAATGATCTGGATATTAAAATATAATTCAATAATATTAATACAGATTACAGATTGAGGATTTAAAGTAGAACACTTAAACAAAAGTTTTAGTTAAAACAATTAGTAAGAAACTTTTTAACAAACTTCTTAAATAGGTAATATAAAAAAGTTATATATATAATCAATTGTATACTCTTTTGTAATAGTTCATTAAATTATATTATCAAAAAAGTTATTAATAAAAAGTTAAAAGACTAAAAAAGTTACCTTAATACTAAAAAAAAAAATATTGCAAAAAGTTATTTATAAAAAGAATAAAATATAAAAAAACTTTTTCCTGTTCATACCAGATTGGGAAAGGCGAATAAAAACAACAATCATAATCTCAACAAAAAGAAACCAAAACTTATCAAATAAGATACTAACAAGAGCCAGAACCCTTGTCTCAAGAAAAAGAAAGCTTCCTCAAAGAGTGGAGCCACTACCAACAGAAAAAACCTTCAAAATACAAAAACTTAACCTTGAAAGAGAAGAAAATACAAATGACTCTTTTATCAAAAAAATGAATAACACAGATACTAATCACACTTTAACAGCTCAAAAAATGATAGAACCAGCAAGAAATAAAAAGCTAGTACCAGTTGTAGTAGTTCAAAATGAGGAAGACTGGTTAGAAAACATGATACAAAATGAAAAAAGTGCTTGGACTTTAGAAAACATGTCTAGACATAGAAACAAAACAGGTGATCAAAACAAAAACAACAACAAAGACAGTCATGTATTAGATACAACAGCTAAAATACGTGTTACTAGAGAACCCCAATCTGCAGGCAAAGTTACTTAAAGCTATGTCTTAGTAACCAAACAAGGCATGAACATAACTGCTAAATTGAAAAGAAAAAAATCAACCTTTGTTGCTTTTTCATCTAGAAACCAAGTTAGATCTAAAAACAACAATGCACTAATTGTTGAAATCACTAGTCTCCATAGTTCTCTTAATAAAATTATGGTTTCTTTGTATAAAGAACTAGGAAAAGACATCATAGCTGCCAAACAGCATTTTAGAAAGGGTCTGAGAACACATCTTAAAATTGTTTTCTTAAACCAAGACTGATTGGCATATCATGCTACTAAAGGAATTAAAATTTTTAACGAAACTTACTATGGATATATTCCTACAGATGCATGCAAATTGCTTCTTCCAGTAAAAGTAAGAAACATCCCTTTAGAAACCAAAGAACAAGTCTCTATAATGGTTGCCTTGATTAAACCATTACTTATTGAAGGCACTCCTTATATGATAGACCAATAGATTGTTATCTTTGATAACACAAAAGACTCTGAGCTAGAGCAAAGGCTCTATTGCTTCACATTTATTGAAGACAACAGAGTCACAACTGAATGGAAAGAAGCATCAAAAGTATGCTACTTCTGCGATCAAACAGGTTATATTAAGAAAAACTGCTTGCAATTTCAAGAGGCAAAGAAATTAAGACAACACTTTTAAGAACTTAAAAACAAAAAAAGAATCTAGTTGAGACCCCAGAGGAGATCATTACAGAAAATTTAATAGATACAGACAAGAGACACACTACAATACAAGATACAGTAGAAAATGATACTGCAGAGACAGCACTCAACCAAGAACAAGCAACTAAATCAAAAAAGAACCTTGTTATAAATAATATGGATGCTGAAATAGAACCATTTGCATAAAATAAGCTTATTACAGATGATTGTCCTACCAACTCAGTTCTAGAGAATATAGACATGAATTAAGAGGATGATTATATAGTTAATCAGGAAAATACAGAAAATGCAGCATTTACACTAGTAGTAAGAAAAAGAAGAAAACATAAGAATGCAAAACCCTACAGCATGGTGAACAAAGAAAACCAGAATAATGAACTAAAACAAAAGGTCTGAGAAAGCCCTAAAAATTATTAATTCTTTTTATATACAATACATCAATCAAAATTGCCACTTTAAATATTAAAGGCTTAAATAATCTGGACAAGTGACTTAGAACATTAACATTGTTAAAATTATACAAACTAGATGTTATTCTTTTACAAGAAACAAACATTTTTAATACTACAACACAGCAATTTTTGAAAGACCAATAGTCCTTCAATTCAATCTGAACAGGCAGAACAGCAATACTAGCAGAAAACAAGAAAATAAAGTTTTAAGACACTAAAAGATCTCATGAAGACAGAATTATCTTAACTTGTTTTATCTTCAAAAAATTTTCCTTTCATGTAATTAACATATATGCACCACCAAATGCTCTAGACAGAGCTGCATTCTTCGACAAATGGAATATAGACAAAAAACAAAACATGATCAACATTATAGCAGGAGACTTAAACACAAATTTAAATCCAGAAATAAATAGAAGAAGTCAAGCAACTGCTCAAAACGACCTCTCAAGACACTTGTTAAAAGAAATTATGAAGGACTATATTGACTCAGCCTGTTTTTCTTTACAAAACCCCTTCTTTACTTTTTATCAGAAAACACACAATGATCAAATAATTGCTACTCAGTTAGATTATATATTCATAGATGAAAGCTACAGTCACTTTAAATCAGAAACAAAAACTAGATTTGGCAACTCAGACCATCTTTTGGTCGAATGCACTCTAAATTTAAAACAGGACTCTAAGCATTCAGCTATCTGAAGATTCGATCCAAACTCTTTTAAGAACAATCTACTAAAGAAAGAAGTACTTGAAGAAATCCAAGACGTGACCTCTGCAACAAACTGAGATATGTACAAAATCTATATTAAATCAATTATAAAGGCCTTCAAGAAACCTAAGGCCCCAGAAGACAAAATAGAAGAAACATTAGCAAAAACTCCTAACCAGACACACCTTTTCTCAACATTAAACACACTGAATTCACAAATTCAAACTAAACTAAAAGAATTGGCAAATAGATGGCAATGCCAGTCCAAAACAAATTGGATAGAATTAGAAGAAAAATCTACCAAGTACTTCTATTCATGTTTCAAAAGTAGAAGCTCACATTTAGCAACAACAGAAATACAGATACCCACAACACAAAGACAACATACTGATAAGGAAATTCTTAATTACATTAAGAAACAATATACTAAAATTTATAGCAAAAAAAACATTGATAATGAAATAGCAGAACAAATTACAAATGAGCTCCTACAAGTATCATCTTACATGAACAACAAGCTGACAGATCATATTACTCAAGAAGAAATCTCAACAGTCATTAGATTACTGTACTACCAAATAATAAATCTTCAGGGCTGGATGGTTTTATCCAGTGTTGTCACGTCTACTATGTCCAAGATTTTTTTTGACCATGTCCAATGTCCAAATGTCCAAACATCCAAGAATGTCTACAGCATATACAAGCTTTAAAAATTAATATATTAATTTAAAAAATATATAATTATATATTTTTTATAGTGCTGAATATTTTTATTTAGAAAGTTAAAATAGGTTAACTTAATAAAATTTTGAGCAAATTTAATTTATTTATTTGTTCAAAAATGTTCAAAAGTGTTCAAACTCATGTCCACAACTGTCCCATGACAACACTGGTCTTATCTATGAGTTTTATAAACTTACAGAAGAACAGATCACACCAGTACTAGAAATAATTTTTAATCAGGTGTTAAACACAGGAACAATGCCTTTATCATGATATAAGAATCTAATTATATTAATTTCAAAGAAATCAGAAGAGCTGCATAATATAAATAATTGGAGACATATATCTTTAATAAATTGTGATGCAAAGATTTTTATGAAAATCATGGCAATTAGGCTGAATAGTATCTGTGAAACAATAGTACCCCAACATCAACAAGGTTTCATTGCAAAAAGATTAATTACAGACTCAGCAATAGACATTCTTACAACTCTAAGAAACCAAAGTGATGATCTTAAAGAATATTGGATGCTTTTTGTAGATCAACAAAAAGCTTTTGACAGAATAAGTTATAAATTTTTGCAAATAGTACTAAAAAAAATGAACTTCAATGAAAGATTCAGAAATCTGATAAAGAACCTATTTACTTAACAAGAAGCTCATATCTTGAACTTAGAAAACATCTCAAGCCCTCTTCAGAGTAAAAAGAGAAGTTAGACAAGAATATCCTTCCTTGCCTCTGCTATATGTTCTTACATTTGAACTATTACTAAACTTAATAGACAACAAAATAACTGGAATCAAAATCGACAACCAGTCCTTCAAATGTGCAACATATGCAGATAACTTAACGGTCGGCATTAGTTCACCTACAGACTGGACTACATTGTTAGATCTATTCGATAAATATGAAAAAGCCTCTAACGCAAAAATCAATAAGCTTAAAACAAATTTAATGCCACTTACTAATCTGGCAAGAAGCATAGAACTCCCAAAAGAAACTCAATTTTGAAAACTAGAAAAGCAGAAGTATGTTAAAGTGCTAGGCTATAGCATTACATCAGAAGGTACATCTAAAAAAAACCTATAGCAAGAAGCAACAAACAAACTTAAAACAAGCTTGGATAAATTGGCTGGCAGAAACCTATCACTAAAAGAAAAAATAATGTTAGCAAACTCATTGCTGCTTTCTAAAATTTGGTATGTTGCCTACCTCATGCCACCAAACAAAAAACAAATAGCAGAAATTAACAGAATTATCACATTTTGGATCAAAGGCAACTCTAAAATGTTATTAAGATATTCTATTTTTCAACAGTTCTACAAACTAGAAGGACTACAAGCACAAATAATTGGCAATATATTAGAAGCTAGGCTAATTTCAGTCTGGACTAAACTAATCTTAAGTGACCTACTATGGGCCAAAATAGAAAGAAAACGAATAACTCTTTTACTCAGCCAAAAAAGAAATATTATAGCAAAAGAGACTCTTTCTATACAGTCTATTAAGTCAAAAGCCTGACATACAGAATAGAAAACCTATTTGCTAGCATAGAAAAAAGTTAATAAAAAGATTTTTTCAGATTTTGACTGGCCATAGAATCCTATTGACCTAGAAATCAATAAAAAAAAATTATCAGAAGTAACAGTTAAACTTACAGTTGAACTTTTAAGAAAACATGAAACCAACTCAACAAACTAAACTAATACTACAACACAATCTCAAGACTGTAACTGAATTCTTCAAAAAGCAATTCTAAATAAAAAGAAGGACATACTCTGATGTTTTTTCCATAAAGCCTTACCTCTAGGATACAGACTTCATCACTTCATACCAACTGACTCAGGTGAATGCCCATGATGTTCAGACACTATACAAACTATTGAACACCTGATAGTAGAATGCAGAATTAGCAAGATGATCTGAACAGAAGCCTACAAATTTTTGAAAACCAGCCAAACAGAAGTTATCCCAGATTCAATAGATAAAATTTTCTTAAAAGAAATTTTAGAAAAGGCCAAAACATATAACACGATCTTGTGGTTATATACACAAGCTATTTATGAAATCTGGTACTGTTATGCAGCATATAAGTGGGATGAATTATGATATCCAGAGTCAGCAATTGCTGCTATAGCAAGAAACAGAATCTCTAGAGAAATTGGTTTATTTCAGACCAAAACCTTAGTCAAACCAATTTATAAGAGAATCTATAAATATTTAGTCTAGAACCCCTAATGTGTAAATAATAATTCTGTAAATATATTTAATAATAAAGAGTGCCACACACGCCCCATGGTGCTTTACCTGGGATAGTTAAAAAAAAAAAAAAAGAATAAAATATAATATTAATTTAAAAGTGTAGCATAATATTTGTAATAAAAACATATACATTTGTAAAAAGTAATAATTCTTAATTACTTAAATTAGTAAATATTCAAAACATATTATATTTAGATTATATAATATATATATTTTTTTTTTAGTATTAAGATGACCTCTTTGGTCTTTTGACTTTTATTAATCATTTATCAGTATTGTGGTTCAATGAACTATTACAAGAGAACATACAATTGGTTATACATGTAACTTTTCTATATTACCTATTTAAGGAGTTCACCTGAAGGTTCCCTACCAATTGTCATATCTAACATCTCTGCTTGGGTGTTTTACTTTAAACCCTCTGAACCTGTAACCTGTATTAACATTACTAGTCATCTCAGATGTACCAGATCATTGTCCTCAATCTTAGAACTAATTTATCCTTGAGGTAAACCTCTCAGAGCCTTCTGTACCTATTTTTACAGCTAACTTAGGTATTGCTATAGTAGAACTAATACTTGTGGTTAGGACTAACCATTAAACTGCTATGCCCTTGTAGAGTTCACTTAGATCCCAGCATCTACTTCACAGCATAATCCTAGTACTTTAGTATACCACTGCTTTTTTCCCTATTCTTTTACCAAACTTCCAATCCAAATAGCTTGTGTAGGACTACGACCAGTCTATCGGTATATCAGGTCAGCCTGATATCCTTTTCCTCTAGTTTGTTCTAGCAGCCTGGTTGGTGGTACCTCCGAGACTCCCAACCTGGAGGTTCTTGCCCATCTGTTACTAGAACTAGGTACTAGACCTGAGTATCCATTTTGCCAGGCTAGCCTTTTCAGTAGAGCTGTTAAAGATCCAGCTACCTCTCTACTCAGGTCTTTTCAAATGAACTTTTTGTTACCTAATTTCAACAAATTTACATGGCCATGAGAACTTATCTAGTGTTTGCACTATCTGATATGTCAGTTTGCATTTCTCTGTGTAACTCAAACATTGCACAGATGCCCTATAACCTGTCAGTCATGCTAGTGCGACTGTCATTACAGGTATCCTAATCCAATCATTAGTAACAGTTGCCATAATACGAATATTACATAGGTGATTATCCAAATTTTCGCTGTTGATAGGATTTGAACACCCAACCTACCACTTAGGGGGTTGACAACCTGATCATTTCACTAGGTCACCACACCCTCTTATATAATATATTTAATATATTTATTAGCTAATATTATTAAATATAATTAAAAATATAAATAGTTACCTAATACAAAAAATAAGTAAATTGTTAAAAAGTTATGAATAGTAATTTTTTAGACTAAAAGTATGCTATAAGGTACAGGAGCATGCTTGACTCTAAATATATTTTTAAACTTATATTGAATTTTTTATTCATATCTCAAATCCTAATGCTGCTACTTGCTTATGTGATTATACTAAAATTATTATTATTGTTTGTAGTATGTTAATTGTTGTTATTACTTTTTATTTTTGTTATGTTATTGTTAAAATCTGTTTGGACTAATTTTGTTTTATTGTTATTATTAGATAATAATAACATCTTTGTTTTTATTAAAAGTATATTAGTTTTACTACTCTTTGTTTTTTTATATAGATAAACTAAGTTAGTACAAAGTTCTTTGCTTTTATAATAGAGTATACTATATCTGTTTTAGTTTCTTTTATGTTTGTATTTCTGCTATTATTACTAATTTTGCTTCTAATATTATATCCTTGTACTTTAAGCTTTTGTATTATTTTGAATATAAAATTGCAAGTCAGTCCAAAAGCTTGTTGCTTTAATGTTTTGTTTGTTGTAAGTGTTGTTTCTCTTTTGTGCTTTATTTTGTTCTATGTTAATATGTGTTGTGCTGTTTTTATTGCATTTGTAATTGTTTTATAACCTGTTTAATTATTTTATTTGTTTGGAATTTTGATAAAAATTAATTAAAAAATAAAAAGTTTTATTAGTAATACATTTAAATTTACTATGTAAAAATCTATTATGCCATCTATATGAAAAATGATCTACGTACACCTTACCCTTAATTAAAATTTGTTAGATATTTGATTCAAATTCAAAATTTGATTTGATTTTGCGCTGTACTAATTAGGGTTAAAGTTTTAGTTGGATTATGTTTAAACTTGTGTAACAAATATTTTTATTAGTTATATATCAAAGGTTATCATAATAAAATTTTGAAATACAAGGTGCACGATGCAAAAAAAACGAATAAGTGCCAGTGATAAATTTCACCAGCCAATCAGAATTGAATTACCAGTGTAACATGTAAGCCAGGTACATTCAATGATCTACATACTATATAAATTGTATTCGCTAACCCTAACGGCATCACCCTGGCTTTAACGTTCCCCCAATTTTGTGTAAAACAAAAATTGCTACATAATAACACAAAGTTTTATATATGAAGCCACCTTTGATGTTCTAATAAAAAATTTCCTTGCAAAATTTTACTATGAATTACGCCCTAATTCTAACCTAGCCTTTAATCTAACTTTAATAATAAATAGATTTTATTCTTAGTTTATAAAGATCATTTTGATTTCAATTATGCATGGACAATCACTGGTGAAAATTCATCACTGGTAAATTTTAAATAAATTCAAATAATAGGAAAATAATAAATCAATTTGTTCTTAAAACTTTTATTAGGATAAACAAGGCAGATCACTGTATGTTGTTAATCGATTTGAAGTTCTTGTTTACGTACGTAAAATGTTTATATTGGCCTTTTCTAATATGCAATTACTTGGAAAGGCAAGTCACGAGGTGTAAGTTACTATGCTTGGTCATCGTTATTATTTTGGCCAATTAAACTATTTTTAGGTGCACTAACAGAATAATGATGCCATTTCTATGAAATTATGTTAATCCCATTATCGCATACATATGGTTAATACTTGAGTCACATGAATGTGCACATAGCGATAGTTTATCGTTATCGGTTATAAATACTTGATACATAGAATCACGCGACCATACATTGGTGAATGTATCGAAGCGATGTTTAAATATGTTAATTTATACCAAAAATTCTCACACTTTTTTATTCGAGTTGAAGTTAAATTTTTACAATGGATCCTTGTTCAGACTCTTTTCAGAACTTGGAAGAACCGGACGACCGTATTGTTCGTCAACTAGTTCTTGACTACTTAATTCATAATTGTTATGGTGAAACTGCCAGGATTTTCTTAAAAGACAGCCAGGACTTAAATATAACGTCCAAAAAAGAAATCCTTTTTACCAATGGTTTCTCTCAAAACGGTTCAAATGATACTGTTCCAATGGATACGGGTGAAACCGACGCTGACGGAGATCTTGAAATGATTGATTCAAATGAAGATTTTGTTCATGTTAATTCTACAGACAATTCTTTATTTACCATGTCTAAAACTTCAAAGTTCTTACCTGCATTGAAAAACAAACGACTTTCCAATATTAAGCTTTGCTCTAAATCTGCTTTAGAAAGTTTGGAAATTCGAAAACGTAAGTATATTGTTTCGAGCCTTCATTATCAACTAAAGCTTTTATACATACAACTGTTATATAGTTCCAATTTGTTATAGAGATACGCGAGTTTATAATATCTGGTGATATTGCCTCCGCTTTATCGTTATGCCGAACTACATTTCCGGAAGTGGTATCCACCGAAGAAGGTAATCATCTAACAACTCCACGTTCTACCGAAATGTGCTTCAAACTCCAATTACAGCAATTTATAGAGACCGTGCGCTCTGGAAATTTCGACGAGGCTTTAACATTTGCTCGATCTGTATTGGCTGAGTATCCATCGCTTGGAGGTGAAAATGAGCAAAAGTATCGTGATGAATTTGAGAAAGTGAGCCCGTTAATTGCATATGAGAATCCGGAATCTTCACCTTCTGCTCCATTATTGTCTCAGGAACATCGTGATAAGTTGGCTGACGAAATCAACAGTGCTATACTCTGTATGTAATATAATGGTCCAATTCATAGACCTTTATTTATCATTTGAATGTGGTGTTGATTTACTATTGATTTTGGTAACTATAATACATTTTTCTTAGCTATTGATAGCCAAATGAACGAATCTGCACTTGAAAGACTTATAAAGCAAGCGATAGTAGTACGTGAATATTTACATCACGCTATGTCAAAAGTAGGGACGCGATCCAAACCATTTTTTGAATTATGACACTACTACATAGTTAAAAATCGGAATTTCTACTTCATTTGGAATAATAACCAAAACCTAAATATATGCCAATTTTCAGTTAATAGTATAAATTCAAAACCAATCAAATTTGTTAAATCAATGCTATAAATTATTAAAACTTTGTTGTTTTTATTTTCGAATTAAGAATTTAAAAGGGATTTGGCGACTAAGCAAATACATTGAAGTTACAATAAGTCTAATTATTATATTGAATATGTAAAATAATTATAAAATGGAAGGTCAACATCCAAAATAAAATTCGAATCGTAATAAGCTTTCGATTAAGTTTCTTTCGAAATCCAAATATAAGTGCTTAATACATGATTTACAGAAAAGCAAACCCTTTAGAAAATCGATTCATTATATAGTCAACCATTGTTGATTAGCTTTGTTTTTGTTATACTAGAATAACATCACTAGTCAAATTTTAAAAAAAATTTTTGATACATAAAATCAATTTTTATTAAGTGGTCTTTTATATTTTAATAAATTAATTTTTAACAAGTTTTAATAAAAAAATCAGGATATAATTAGTAATAACTTTTTCATCTATTAGCCTATTTTAATTAATTTTATATCAAAATAATTTTCTTACTAAGATAATTTTAATAAGTCTAAAATTATCAAATCTAATTACAAGGTCTTAGTTCTAAAACAAATAAAACTTTAACGAATAAAACCAATAATCTAATTAACAAAATTAAATGAGTTTTTATATAATTAACCTTATTGAAAAAAACTAATAAAATAAGCTGTATAATAATTTTTTTTAATTTTATTGATTAGATTTAGTTATATTAATTAAAATTTTATTTTTTTTATAATAATTTTAAAATTCTATAATTAACTTTTGATAATTTAAAATTTATTTATTTATTTATTTTTAACCTATGTTAATACTTTATTAGTAGTTAGTAAAAGATAACAATAAAAATATCCAAAAAATAGGTATTAAAGTTTAGATAAAAGGATATAATAGTTTAATAGTTAGTTTTGACTGCAAGTATTAGTCTTAGTTATAGTAATATTGAGTTAACTGTAAGTATAAAATACAAAGGTTTCAGTAGGTTTAGTACAAAGTTAAAAGTTTTTTATATAAATAAACTGCTTTAAAGACTTTATAATTATGACTTATTTGTATTAATATCAACTAAAACAAATAATAAAATAGATAGATCATAGATACAAAAACTAGAGTGCTTAAATAAAGAACTTACAAGTAAGTTTTAGATATAGCAGTTAGTGTAAAATCTCTAAATGAATTACTTAAATTAGATAATAACTAAAGTTATACAAATAACTAGTTATATATTTTTTTTATAATTCTTTCTATAGTTATTGTAAAAACAATTATTAACTAAAACATATTATTAATAAAATCCTAAGTTACAAGTATTTATCTTAATATTAAAGAAAAATATATTTATACTAATCTAATTAATTATAAAAAGACAATCTACTATAACATATATATGATACTAAAAGTCTATACTTAACAATTATACAAGATGTTTTGATTTTTTAAATAGTAATAACTTTTTATTAAGAGGTTTTAAAAAATCTAATTAATAATTTTATAAAGCTACATTAGTTCTATATATATGTCAAATATTTTTTCAAAATCTTATTATTATAAAGAGTTAATATTTTTTGAAAATTGAAATTTTATATATAAATTTATAAATTTATATATAAAATTTCAATTTTCAAAAAATATTAACTCTTTATAATAATAAGATTTTGAAAAAATATTTGACATATATATAGAACTAATGTAGCTTTATAAAATTATTAATTAGATTTTTTAAAACTTTTTAATAAAAAATTATTATTATTTAAAAAATCAAAACATCTTATATAATTGTTAAGTATAAACTTCTAACACCATATAAATTTTAAATTTCATTATAAATAAAATTAAATATTAAATATTATATAAAAATTAACAGCTTATTTATTATACTAAATTATTATACCTTTTGTTTTTTTGTTTTTTTTGGTATTAAGGTGACCTTTTTGGTCTTTTGACTTTTATTAATCACTTATCAGTATTGTGGTTCAATGAACTACTACAGGAGAGCATACAATTGGC
>CAJVQA010000768.1:0-30199 GCA_910591915.1 Cetraspora pellucida
AAAATAGTAGAGTTATTTCTATTTAGTATAGTTTATAATTTTTAAAAGCCTAACACAGGCTTATAATTGTGACCATCCAATAGTCATGTGGCAAGAGTCACACGTATCTTTTCTTTTGTTTCTCACTTCTCTTCTTTCTCTCTTTTATTTCTTGCATTTGTATCTTTTATCATTTATCTCTATATCTCTGTGTTTTTTTATATATAAGTTTTTTTGTTTTTGTTCACTTTTCTACAAGAAGATGTTATCAGATTGGCAATATCCTATTGTAGAGCAGTGGTTAGATATGGCCCCTAACATACTATAATTTCTTTTGATATTAGACAGTTAGTATAGGCAGATCGCTTGTAGGGACTCATAGAAGCACTCATGAGATGTTGGACCAGAATTTATGAACTACTTTGTATGTATGTAATGCAAAAAATACATAATAAAGATGACTAGCAAGACTGCTCAAGTGAAGAAAAAAAAAATTAAAAAAATAAATATGTATTTACTATTATTATTATAATTATATTACAATGTATTAAATTATTTAAAATCATTTTTAAATCAAACAATTATAATTTTTAAGATTATATTTTAAATTATTTTTTATCTCTAATGCATAACAACAACTACTACATTCTTAAATTTTTTCTTACAGATAACCAAACTGAGCAAGACCTGATCCAGAATTTAAATATTATAGATGCTGCTTTTCTTTTGCCAATGCAGATGAAAAAAACAAACAATTTAGTTCTATTTAATTAAATGCTTCAGTTCAACCTAAATGTTAGCATCATAGAACAACAACTCAATATAGAAATAGAGCACATATTAACAAATATAGAGAATGATAACAATGAAGAAACCTGATCAACTGATACAATACTTGAAGAATAGCCACAAAAAAAAAAATATTATACAATCAAACACTAGTTAAAAACCTTCTAAAGAAAACCAGAAGAACCTCAAACTCTTATTTCAAAGCCAATAAAGATAAAAAATGAAAAAAACATATACAAACAGCTTTAAAAAAATTAGACAAGTAAAACTAGAACTATTTAATGCAACAATTTGGATATAACAAAAAATCAAGAATGCACTAACCTTACTTTAAAACTTGAAAGAGCTAATTAGATACAAGCTGTTAACAAAACCAACTACTATTTCATTCCAATAGCAATAAAAGCAAATTTCTTTTACAAAGACACAGCCTTCTTTAGAAGCTTTACTCAAGTTTTAGCAATTAGACCACAACACCAAAACAAATTTAACAGCCTATTTTCTAATGCCTTGGATGCATATAAAAAACAACATGATGTATTAGCTACTAATAAAAAAAACTAAGACCAAAATTTCAAATTATTATATACAAAGCTGGCACTAGATTATCTAACCAATCTGAACCTCAACCTTTTAGATGCTTGAGAAATCACAAAATATATTTTCTACTTAATTGAATTTATGAAAATTTAATAGAACCTAAATTTCAAAACAACAAAAAAGGCAGTCTCAGAACTAATGAATAAAACATTAATTCTTTTGCCTAATAGACCAGAGCTTATTTCAGACTATTTGTCTTAAGTTATCTCTTTTAACTTACCTATTACAAGCTAATAGGTTCTTACACTAGCAGTTAGAATACTGTGTTTAATATTTTCCTTCAATAAGCTGTCAGATGAATATATCACAAACAATTATAAAACTTTATCAGCTTTATATAAAGATTTAAGAAATAAAATATAGCAACTCTTCTTATTATAGACTGAGCTGAGCTGAAAAAGCTAGCCTACTATAGAAAGATCTTACAAAAATATTATATTTTTTAGCAAACTTAGCTGAATATTTTGATTTATTAGCACCAAAATGCCTTTTGCCCTCCATTCTATAAGACTTGACATTCAGATTAAGAGAAAGATTCTCTTTTCTACCTTAAAGTCAAGATGATTTTAAGAAACATGTCAGATTACTATTACTATGCATAGACTATTTTTTTACCAGACTACCTAATAATTATATTATTTCTCAAAGATGACTATCTTTAGATCTAACAAATTTAAAAAAGTCTATCTTTATATTTCCTTTACAGAATACAGAAGAAGTGAATGCTTTTATTAAGAATGTTCTATGAATCTACAATATTCCATTACTACTGCTACAAGCTTATTGCAACTTCAATTATACAGATCTTCTAGATTTGCTTGAAAATGCCAATTTAGTTACTTTGGTTAATCTAACTTTACTAATATTAATCTCTAAAGAGCTAAATATAACAGTTAAAGCATTACAAGAGCACTATTATTTTTATACTATATCTTAGTCTTGAATTCAGATAAAAAAAAAAGAAAAACAACTAGAAATTGGATTAACTTTGCCCAAACTGCCATCAACAGTAAAACAACTTCAGTTGACCCTTGAACAAAAGCAAATTACAAATATACATATTTTAGTACAAAAATATCACAATATTCAATTAGTTATGAAAACTTTTAGACAAAACTTTGACTATTACTCATTACCAGAATACATCTTTAGCCTCATAAACTTACCTGAACCATTCTTCAAAATTTTTGATTTACTAAAACAAATAACAACTACATATATACAAATGTCTGATATGGAAGAAAATAACAATATAGATCATTAATAAGCACAAGCTTTTATATAAACAATCTGCTTTTAGCAAATAATAAGAATGAAACAAAAAAAATTAAACTAAGTTTAAATAAAAAAATTAATATAACTATGCACAACATTAGAACATTAATAATATATTAAAAATGCAAAACTAAATTGAATATTGTTTAAAATCAGATTTATATATAATCTCAATCACTGAAACCAAACTAAAAAATTCATTAACAAAATCTTATATCAATTTTTTTACAAGATATACATATCTAACTTTTTATTATATAACTCAAATTAAAAAGAGGCTAGTTTGAGAACAGCTTTGTTGGTCTGCAACCAATTACAACTCTATATTTATAATATTAATATTCTATTTGGCACTACAATTTGCATTAACTTTTTTTTTCTAAACAACAACAAGTCTCATATTATTTTAACATATCTTTCTTCAAATTATTCTTTACTTCTAAGATATACACAATCTCAAATTTATTTCTGAGTTGCTGAGGCCAGATCTCAAAACTGGCATTTAATTATTATAATTAACCTCAATGCAAACTAGCACAAAAACAAACAACTTTTAATCTTCATTGACCTAAATGCTGCCAATTTAACTAGCTTATTAGACTTTTATAACATACAAACACCTACTTGGCATGGTTCTAATTCAACTAGTCAAATAGATAATTTTTGAATTTCTTCAAATATACTTCTAATCTTCGATTCATCAATAATAATTAATGCTACCTATATAACTAACAGTAATCATTACATACTAAATACAACATAGAATACCAATTTTTATTTGCTAAAAACTTTCAGAAATAAAAAAAGAATAAATATATATATTTATATAAAAAACTACAGTAAACATATAAAATGAATTTGCAAACTCAGTAAACATATCATTTAATTCTCAAAAAACCTCTTCATCAAATATGAATAAAGACAATATTGATAGAACATAAAATTATTAGACATTAAAAATAAAAGAAGCAATGAATAAACACATCTCTTATACCTTTACAGCTTTATAGTCTTTTTTTGCTATATCACTAAAAGCAACAAAACTCTATTTAGCTCTAAAAGATATTAATAAATGCTTACAACAACTATTAAATAAAGTAACAGACACAATAGCTCAGGCCAATCAGTACTTAACAAAAGCAGCCACCTTAGCATAAATTAGTATTGCTTCTATTACTCAAGAGAAATTTGTTTATTTACAGCCAAACACTATAAATCAAGTCAAACAATATAAGTATACAATTTGGCAAGCATACAATTATAAAAAAAAATAGGAACAAACTAAACACATTAAGTTTTACATCAACTGCAGATATTCTGACTTTAAAGACAATACTAGTCAAATGTTAAATAGTATTCTATGAAGATGAGCAAAACCAATTAGCTATAAAAAAGTTATACCATCTGACAGTATAATCACTAACTAAAAAGATATTAAAGAAACTGTATACACCCATTTTAAAAACTAAATAAAAAATAACTCTCCTAACAATTCATTATAGGAAGAATAAAAACCATTTTATTTTTTACTTTAGCTCATATGAAATAACATTTATAATACTTTCTTCTTATTTATTTCAATGACTGAATTGATACAAACAATAAATTTAGCTTTTAAAGAAAAAGCAACTGAACCTTTTAGATCACAAATGATGTTCTTTAGCAATTGCTATCCTCAGCTTTTTTAGTTCTACTAAATATTTTTAACAGCTGCATAACACAAGAAATAATTCTAAACTAATAATTACAAACTAATATTTGGCTAATTCTCAAAAAATAGCAATATAATTACAAACTAAATACTATTTGTCCTATTATATTAATAGACCATACTAGAAAAATTTTTATAAAAATTTTAACAAACTGTTTAACAGACATTCTAGTTCACAACCAAGTGCTCTCTTCTTATAACTTTGTAGCTTTTCTTTACTAATTGATACTTCAACCTATCTCTCAACTCATTTACATTTTAGAAAATGCAACTATAAAACAAAAAAAAATTTGGATCTTGTCTCAGAATATGTCAAAAGCATTTGACTTAATTTATATATCAACTTTATGCAAATCTCTTAAAAGAATACACATATCTAACAAAGCAATCAATCTGCTATCATATTTGTTTCATTATTATACTAACAAAGTGATCACTAGTTTGAAACCAACTTAGTTTTATTCTGCTAAAAATGGAATAAATCAGGGAGAAATGATCTCATCACTTCTTTGGAAGATTTATTATGATTTTTTAATATCTAGAATTCATACAGAATATCAGAGATTTACTAGGAAGATCCTATCTATTTGCTCCAAAAAAATTCATATCTTGGTAATAGCATATATGAACAACTCTCTGTAAATTGCACCTAATAAACCTTTCTTACTAACATTTTCTATACAGCCTCTTTTTTTTATAAATTTGCCAATATAAAAGTCAATTCTACAAAGTTGATTTTAGCAACAAACTCAAAAGATTTAGATAATAGTATAATTTTTGAAAATAAACAATTAATAGCAATCACTAGTAGAACACCATTCAAATATCTAGAAGCATAGTTTTCTATTAACAAAAACAAATATTTGTTCAAAAAGACATTATGGCCAAGGCAATAATTAATTTGAAAAAGCTACAATTTGCCTATATAACAGAAAAACAAGCAATTTATATAATAAATAGTATCATCTTTTCATATTTGCTCTATAGATTGCATTTTACATTTCTCTTTAATACTTAACTTAGTACACTTAACAAGATTTGAACTAGTTTAATTAAACACAAAACAAGGCTAGCTCAGAGAGTTTCAAACTCATTTTTATTTAATCCAGATATTTATGCCTTAAGCAACCTAGCTCAGACTCAACTTTCTTCTTTAGTAACAGTACTTCAAAAAAATTTAAACTATTACAGTTTTGATTCCTTCTTCTTAAAATTATAACTACAATAATTACAAGATTCAGCATTCACTAACACTTCTATTCTCATCCAACTTTTAGTTTTTTCTACTTTACAATTAAATATACAAACCAACCAAATGGTGCTCACACTCTATGCCTTAAATCTACAAACCTCATAAAATAGTAACAACTGGCCCTATCCTAAAACTTTTACTGTAACTTCAATAAATCAAATTTTTTTAAATCATTCTAGAACTTTCTATCTTAAAGAAAAACTAAACAATCATAACATTGCTAGTATAGAACAATTCTTAAATGCAACTAACTCAAAACTTTTAAAATAAAATAATTTTTATTATAACATTAAAAAGATACTAAAAGAATGCTATCTACACTAATTTTTTATAGTTCAAGACTTAATAGCAGCCTCAATTAATTCTTCATCAACATTTTCACATATAAACCCTTACACCTTGTCTTAATAGAATCCTAAAAAAAAAAATTAGATAATTACTGATAATTCTATTATTGGCAAGATATATAATTCTTACAACAAAATTCTTAAAGCTTAACATTACATCCTAAAGCCAAACAACACACTATCAGTCTATGTAGGCTATAATCTAAGGAATTGATTATATTACTCTAAGTATTGTTACTTCAATGTAATAATACTACTATACAATATACAAATAGACTGTAAAAAGAAAATTTATTTAGACATTGTTGATTTTAAAAAGACATTCATTAAACTATATCTTATTAACAACTATAACTCAAGAGCAAACACAAGATGTAAACCTAATACTAGAAAGACCTTTATGTTTTTTTGAAAACCCACCAATTAATTTTTGAAAAACACTAACAGAAGCTAACTTTACCATTAAGATACTAACAATTTACTTAACTTTTAACTAGCAAATAGTAAACAACAATTTACAAATAATAGCAAAATGCTATATATAAAACACTAATATCTGTTTTAGTTGCTTTACTAACTAATAGTCTTCATATATAAGCATGTTGCTTAATTTACTAAACTTTGTTCTTACTACAATTAATTCATATACAGAAGTAAACATTTATATAAACAATCTTATCTTTACTAATTCTATCAATTTGGTAACTTCAGTTAAGCTCTATAACTATTTGATACTAGACAAGTAGCAGCATATATATCTTTTTCTAATCTTAAAAGTGCTCTTATATAATCAAAAACTCAACATTACTCTGGATCAAAATATTAAAATTAAAGAAACTACAAGTATAATTTTTCTATTAGACCTGGCACTGTAACATTTTCTATGCAACTGCTTTGTCTTAAAACTTCTTAACAAACTATATAAATACTTTCTAAAAACTACTTTAAAACATATATATCAAATTACAAATCAGCTGTTATGGTTTTACTAACAATAAATTTCAGTTTGGCACACATCATAAAACAACATCAATTGAGCTTTCACATTAAAATACATTTTTTATAGAGAAAAACCACTAGCTTTAAACACTAATTTATTATTTTTGACAATCAAAAATTTCAAGATCAAGCTGCTATCAGAAGAACTTCCAACTTACTTGTTACTGCATTAAAGAAATAGCAAAAAATATTCAAATTACCTATATTCAAAATGCTGTAGTGCTTCTAAGAACATTGTTCATTTATTAACTTGCATTCAGAATTACATACAGTTTTTAACTCTAATTAGACAAACAGTATACAGAACCTTACAGAAATTGAAAATACTATGTTTGCACTTAGATACCTTTGTTAAACCATTTGTTACTACATATATAATCAAGCAGATACTAGAAACACATTAGCACTTTTTAAAACAAACAGTTACAAACACAAATACACTCTACTAATACATTATAACATTACTGCAATATACAAAAGAATTTGGTTTGCTTCTAGAAAGTCAAATTATAATTTAATTCTTTTAACTCCTATCCCAATACAGACTCTGATATTAAACAAAACTAAGTTATTAGCTTTATCTTTTATAGAAAAAAAACTAATTAGATATATTAACAATAGACAATCTTCTCAAAAACTAAAGGTTTAGTAACTATTCTAACAAAGAATAAGTTGAGAGTAAAGTAGCTCTTACTTCTATCTCTTCTAATATAGTTTTGTTTTTTGTTAAAGGCCATACTTGTGGCAGTACTTTATTGCTTTTATTGGGTTAGCTATTACAACTATTTTTATAAAAATAAGAGTACAACTAGTCACATATGCAACTTTTGATTGCCTATTTAAGTAGTCTGCTCTAAGGTTCTATACTAGATGCCATACCTATAATCTACTAGGGGATTATTTATTTAAACACTCTGATTATTTATTTTGTTATGATGTAATCCTAACTTATTCCTCATATATACCTAACCAGTATACCATCTAAGCAGTATAATATTTACCCTTTTTGTACTGATTCTTAGGCCATTACATATTTCAAAGATGTCAATTGCCAATAAGATACAGGAGGCCTCCTATTGTTAACTATTTATTTATTTTTAGAACACTAACAAGAACTACCCTTACAAAGTTCACCCAGACCCTAGTACTAACTTTATAGCATATCTTTAGTACTTTTAGTATATCTCTGCTTTAAACTCAGACTCCTAATCCAAATAGCCCAGAAGGACTATAATCTGTTTTTGGTATATTGTGACTAGCCTAATATTCTTTTTCTCTAATTTAAAATTCAGCAGTCTGGTTGGTAATACCCCTTACCTAAGGTTCTTGCCTGCCTGATTCCTTCACATTGGTATCTATTTTATAGGTCTAGCCTTTATAGTAGTACTGCCAAAGATTCATATTATCTCTCTGCTCAGAATTTCCAAGTAAGCTTCAGCTTTCCAATTCTATGAATTTATATGACCCAAGGACTTATTTTAGATTTGTATTGCCCAGTACTGATTTGTATAAACAAAGTTACACAGATGCCTCAGACTTGCCAATCATACTGATGCGACCATAGTTACAAGTATCTTATTCCAACTGATTGACAGAATGCTATTACTGTAATATCATTTATATATTACATAGCTAATTATTTAATTTTCACTGTCAGTGGGTTTTAAACTTACAACCTACCACTTAGAGGTATAACAACTTATCCATTTTACTAAGTTACTATATTTCCAATATAGTTTTTTTACATGTATTTATTTTATATATATACAATTAATTATAAATAAAAGAGATAGAAGATAGACCTTTTTTTAAAAAAAAATAAATAAAATAAAATTAGTATAGTTGAAAGCAAAAAGTTTAGTGTACTTAGTTTATTTTAAAGTAAAAGAATATAAATTAAAAAAAGTTAAAAAAAAATATAAATAAAAATAATTTTATTAAAATATAAAAGTTTGTTGTATCAAAAAATTAGATATGAATAATTTATATTGTTTTTAGAATAAAAAGTTGTGAAAAAAAAGTTTAATTAGAAGGTTAAAGGCTGTTAGTTTAGTAAAAAGTTAAATTGTTTGTTAAAAAAAAAGGTTTTAGTAATCTATAAAAAGAATTAGATAATTGGTATTTTTAAACTCTATAGTAAAATATTTAATAATATTTCTATTTCTATTATTAATAAGATACAAATTTAAAACAATATTAAGAAGAATAAGATAATTTAATAAAGTAAATAAGTTGTCAACTCTCTAAATGATAGGTTGTGAGTTCAAAATTTATTAATAGCAAAAATTTGAATAATTATCTCTGTAATATATAAACAGTATTACAGTAATAGCATTCTATTGATCAATTAAGATAAGATATCTGTAATTATAATTACATTAGCATAACTGGCAAGTTATAAGACATCTGTATAATCTTGGTTATATAGAAAGTACTGAGTGATGCAAATCTAAATAAGTTCTTATAATTATATAAAATTTTAAAATTAAAAAAAACTGAAACCTATTTAGAAAGATCTAAATAGAAAGTAACATAAATCTTTAATAGTATTACTGTAAAAGCTAGACTAAAAAAATAAATACTAATATGAAGAAATTAGATATTTAAGAATCTAGGTAAAAGTATTATTAACAGACTGCTAGATTAAATTAGAAAAAAAAGATATTAAGCTAAACTTAATATATTAGAAACAGGTTACAGTTCTTTTAAGCTATTTAAATTGTAGTTTAAGAACAAAACAAAAGTATATTAAAGTATTAAAAATATGTTGTGAAGTAGGTACTAGAATATAAATAAACTTTATAAAAGCAGATCTTTGTTAATAGTTTGTAAAATAGGTAGGTAGTTAACAAAAGAGGCCTTCTAAATCTTACTGGCAAGAGTTATACTTTAAAATATATAATGGTCTAAAAACTAGTATAAAAAGAAAAAATACTATACTGCTCAGATAGTATACTGATTAAGTATATACAGAGTTATAATAACAGTTAGATAATTAACAAAATAGCAAAAAATAATTTTTATTTTCAAATATTATTATACTAAATTTTATTTAAATATTTTAATATTTTAAAAAAATAGATCAAAGCCAAAAAAATATAAAAAAACAGACAAATTTGTTTGCAAAAGCTTACAGATTAAGGAATACAAGTTTCACATTATACATTATCTATTACTTTATATAGATCTATATTTTAACTAAAACTCAAATATATTTATCTGTAATCTAAATTTATCAAAGTTCTGTATTATGTTTTTATGTTTTACAAC
The DNA here is from genome assembly GCA_910591915.1 of Cetraspora pellucida. Lineage (NCBI taxonomy): Eukaryota > Fungi > Glomeromycota > Glomeromycetes > Diversisporales > Gigasporaceae > Cetraspora > Cetraspora pellucida. The sequence continues at coordinate 10,223 of CAJVQA010000768.1, forward strand.
CTATTTTTAAACAACTTTCAAATTAGTTTACTAAATTGTTTACTTTTTATGAACTACTATCTTTAAAGAATATCTTTTCTAATATATATTTTAAGTCAAAATCTTGCTTTTATTACTAATTATTCAATTCAAGTATTGGTAACATGTATTTTAAGTCAAGTCTCTGCCACTATTGCTAATTTGAAACCTTTTTTGGACTTAGTATTATTTTTAATAAATGTATATCTAACTTATTTTTGTAAATATATTTTTTTTATAATATAAATAAAACTGTATTTCAAGTAGTTTCTTTTAGTTATTAATCATTATAGTATTACTACTATTTCTAATTTAGATATCTTAATCTTAATTAGTACAGCATTTATGTTAGTATATTTCTTTTGTTTTGTTATAAAATTCTATATAAATATAATCAAAGCTTTAGCTTAACATTTTTAGATATACAGAATAGGTTGTATATAATTATCCTTTATTTTTAAATATTTTTATAATACTAGAAGTAATTTTATTTAAAAAGACTAATTTTTTATTAAAAATTTTTTTAACATGTATTGCTTTTTTTTTATTATTTTAGTTCTGTTATCTTTGATATTATTTTACTAATTAAATATTTAAGCTAGTTAGACTAAATACTAAGATATTAATATTAAATTTATAATTTTTTTTGTATATACTACTTTATTTTTACTTCAGTTTTGTTATTTTTAGTATTAAAGTCTCAATTAAGTACTTAGACTATATTTCTAAGATGTTTATGATGTTCTGTTTTCAAAAAACTTACTTGTACAACATTTTGTATAATAGAACTTATTGTAACTACTATTATATATAATATTTTACTTTACAAAATTGGTTTTTAAAAAACTTTTCTTTTATACAATTTTTTGTATAATAAAACCTTCTGTAATGCCACTATTAATATAATACCTATACTTTAAAAAGTTGATTTTTTTAAAAAAATTTATATTTTAATAATATAATATATTTGGTTTTGTTTACAAAGCTTTATGCTTAGTTATAGGTTTTCTTTTAAATTAAAAAAGCAAAATCTTTTTAGATTTTTGTCTTTAGTTAAATTTAAATTATTGATCTTGACTATGAAGATATAGAAGTTTAACTACTAAGCTATAGAATTTGTATTCATATCAAAAAATTTATTTAATATTTTCAAAATATATACATAATAGCCAAGTAGTATTTACAAAATAAAATCAAAATATGATCAAAATAAAAATTAATTAGAAAGCAACTTTTTAGTATATTAACTATTAAAACAAATTAACAGTATACTTTACTTATTTAAAACAATCACAACTAAAAATTTTTAAGATCAAAATTATTTTTTAATAAACTACTTATATATTAAAATTTTAATTAATAACATTTTAACAAATATTCAAATTCAAAATGCTATCACTGTTAGTTTATAATAAAAGATAATATTTACTAAATCAAATATACAAAAAATAATAAGTCATTACTAGTAATAATCAATAAGATAATTGTTAATACAAATATTAATTTTTAACCTATTATACTATAACAACAATAATACATTTAATCTTCTTACTTACTAATATTTTATAGAAAGTTTAAAAAAAGTTAATCTAGTAATTATTGCAATATTATATAATAATAATTTAATCTAAATTAAAATTAATTTAGAGTTAGTCTAAGAATATAGTTTAGTTAAATCTATTTAATTCTGATAAACAAATAATGTTTATTATGTGATCATAGATCACTAGATTAACTGTTCTTAACATGCTCTTTTTTTATAAACATTATATTAAAAACAATAACTCCTATTCTGACAATCTAACATAAGGTCTATTTTATTATAAACTTTGCAAAAACATATATGAACAGATTTGAAAACTCTGCACATTAACATAGTCTAACTAGCAAATACAAACAAAACTATTACAACCATGCATATAATCTAATCAAAAACAAACAGAAGTAACCATGCAGCTTACATAATATAAATATAACAAATAGCTTTCAAACTTCATCTATTACAATACACTGACTACTAACATTGCCCACATAGACTAAAAGGCTCTAAACCTTCTTGGCAAAGTCTAGATTAAAAGTAAATTAACTTTAGTCTCTAGTTTTTACAAAACATTGTATATATCTAATTATTAATATAACATTATATATAATAAATAATAAAAGAATAGAGGCCAGGCTTTACATTTTTTAAAAAAAAAATTTAAAATTTTGGAAACAAAATTTTAATAAGACAAGTAACAATCTATTGTTATAACCTTTAATGTTAATGTCTTATCCCTAAACTTATATTTAGTTTATTTACAAAATTTAATTTTCTTTTTTAGTCTGTGTTACTCTCACAAATAAATAAAATAGTCAAGCGGGCCATGCAAATTAATTAATTGATTTCGTAACCTGATAAAGTCAAAATTCGAAAACTTGTAAAAAAATTTTGTAACCGGATGGGTTTTAAAAAAAAATTTGTAAAATTTTTATAAAATTTTTATAAATGAAATTTTTTTAAAAAAAAGCCAACCGACTGGCCGGGTCTGTTTAAAATTTCATGTTATGAAAATCAAGAAATTAAATTTGTGTGGTCTTATTTGGCTATACAATTAAAAAAATTATTGTGGCAGCTGAAGCTGAGATCGGTTGAAGTTGGGATTTTGAAATATTTTAATAATTAAATTTTAAAAATTTTTGGAACCCTTTTTTTTTAGAGTTAGGTTAGGGTTTAGAGATAGTTTTATTAATGAAAGAGTACAAGTGAATTTTAGTAGGTATTATATATTTAAATAGAGACCCCCAATTTCAGCTTCAGCCGCCACATTTATAAATAAATTAGCAAAAATATTTTTTATATACATATCGTAAATTCTCGAAATAATGGGTATTTGGGCGCTATTTGACTACATGCGCGTTATTTCGGACATACCCAGGGCATTATTTCGAGATAAAATATTAATTCGAAGCTTTCCTAATGTACACCTGATTTACTGCCATTACTCGATATATTACCGATACAGAACGTTATTTACCCGATACTTATTCATTCGAGGTGTGCGCTATTTCGGGACGCACACGTGCGTTACAAAATTAACTATGGTATTTTTAAGGAGTACGTACGATTTTCAAATTAACGCCTATGCCCGCTATTTCGAGAATTTACAGTGTACATAATATTATGTAGTTATTGCATACTTTTTATGCAATAACGTTTTTATTCAATGATTTATTATCTAAGTTTATGAAATATGGTTTTATTATATAAAAATATGATTTATTTTATAGGTGAATAAAATATTTTTATTATTGAATCATTTACAACCATTTTAATTCGTTACTCGTCATACGTATTGACACTCTCCAAAAACAAAGGAATAGTTCAATATGACTAGATGTCTATAGAGATGTTATCGGCTCCACTTGAAGCCGGCTCCAGCCGTGGCTTGATACCAGAGCCACTATCAAGCCAAGCCTTTAAAATCATGGCTTGAATCAGAGAAGTATGGCTTTCGGCTTTGGCTTTTAGCCATAGCCTGAGCCAAGCTGATAAACTTTAGCCATGATTTTGAAGCTGGCGTCAGACATAGCCGATTTAAGTCCTGTAGCTTCACAATAGCTTAAGCCATAGTTAGCAACGGCTCAGAAAACTAAGCATGACTTAAACGGCTTGGCAAACTCAAACCATGATACATGCATGGCTTGGCTACACCATGGCTATTTATGCTATGGTTTAGTGAGCCAAGCCGAACCATTTCAGCCGATTACATCTCTAGATGTCTATAGATCCAATAATTTGTCAATACAATTAGAGTGACGTGTACTTTAAATTTGGTCTATTAAATTGATGATCTAATATAAGGGTATTCCTTACATTGGTAGTTAATTATATGTATTTAATTTATAAAGAACCGTTAAAACCAAATTCGTAGACATCACTATATCAATAATGATAAAATCTTGCAAATCACGGTGATCATTCCTGAATAACAAAAATATGAAAAACATGAAATAAGGCAGCCTAAACCTATCTTGGTGTTATGGAAAAAAAAAAAATCGGGATACGATTTTATAATAATAGCATTCTTAATGCTAGTTCGATAAATGATTTTGGCTCCATATCCGGAAAATTTGCACAATCACTGTCCAGACACAAAAGGTTGTACATTTACATAAATTGCCTAATATTATTAAATTAAAGATTTTGCCTTTACGTAGCTAATTTGGGTATCACTAAAACAAGTATTTATGACATTATTAAATAAAAATGTAACATTGTGTAAATATATAAGTATCAGGTTAGACTTAAAATGTTACGTATCATAAAAGCCTTTGGATCTTAACAAAAGGAGGAATGAGAGAAACACAAGATCTTAAACCCTGAATGTTATTGTAGATTTATTATGATGATTTTCTAAATTATAATCCGTAGCTTGTAAAAGATTTGCATAACTGAGGAGCATTGACGCTCTAAGCTTGCTATGATTTTGAACATCTCAAGCGAATTATTCGAATTTTAAAAAATTCATTTAATAAAGATATGCACCTTAAATATGAAGGATGCCCTGCCCCGGAAGTCCCGTAGTCCCAGCTAGAGATGCAGTAGAAACTGTTACGATTTATGTCGTAACTAGTTACAACATGAGATTCAAATGGTTCCGATATAAACTTTAAATAGCTACGGTATAAGCCATAACAGTTTTTTACCGTATCTCTAGTCCCAACAGGTATATTTCACCTTACTGACTGAATATTTCCCAACGACGAAACAATTTCCTTCCTGAACGTGACCTGACTATAATTTTGACATTAACCTGTCGGAGAAAATATCCTGTTGAGGGAAGTATGCTTTCGGTAAATTGTTTTTTTAAAATACATGTCGGTGAAGTATCCCATCGTAGGTAGATATGATGTCAGAGAGATTTTTGCACGAACTATCGACTTTTTAACACATGCGGAGATAATGAAAATGGTTAAAGAGACTAGGTTTCTAACCCCAGTTAGACTGTTTCCTTCTAAACTATAGCTGGAAATTTCCTTGCTCTTGAAAGGTGACTTCTGCGGAACTAGCATATATATATATATATGTCGTCAATATAAAACCAGACGTTGGTTTTCTAAGGTTAAGCATGTCGGACAACCCCCGAAAAACATCGGATCAACTATGATAAACAGTATTACATATGTGTCATCTAGATATGTAACTTAGCAATTTTTTTTTAACAGCTAAATTGATAAGCTATAAACATAAAAGTCTGGTTTTTTTTTCCTTGATAGACTCCTATAATAGAATCTCTTGACATTTCGTATATCGATAGTATAGTCGAAACTATAGTCACATAGAAGTGGATATTAGTTTCATCCAGAGCTTTAAATAGCACAAGTAATTTAATTGAGTTCCACATTTATGTTGTGATACCTATGCGTGACGATTGGGTCTTGAAGTACGTTGTATATATGTATTTATATACATTTTAGTGCATTTACTTCAAAACAAACGGAGTGTATCACGTTTATTGTAATCCATTGTAAGTGATATCACAAAAAAAGTAAGTAATTTCATTTTTCAGGCAGTTGTATTGCAATGCTAAAAATGCAGAGCTTTCATTGCAATTACGCACTAGAATAGCACATACTTTGTCCTAAATATAGTGCAACATTAAATAATTATATTAATAACTATGCGTACTATTCCTGAGGTGGATATATTACATCCACTTTTTGCCATCGCACCAACTTATACTTGACATCTTAATAAAATTTTATGATTGTCAAATATTAACGTCAATTTGCTTTCTCGTCATAACTTTGCTTTCTTGGTTGGTTTATAATTAACTATGAACTCTAAATCTTTAAACGACATCTATCGAACATTTAGAGTATTCATTGTTTTGTTGATTCTTGTGTGTCTCGTCGCAGGTTTGCCTTTAATTCTTACCATTTATTGCCGAAGACGAAGTAATGAATGTGAATGTTGAATGTATTCCTCCATTATTATTATTGTTATTAAAAGAAATCGTACAAATAGTAAGTTTTAAGAATCAGTATCCGGATAGAAGTTCTAACGATTTTTTTTCAAATGGATGGTGAGTATTTATTACACATATATACATGTGAAGTTTTGTTTGAATTAAAAATTCAAATTTTCGATTGTTTTTACACAGGTTTAAAACACATGGAATAAAACCATATTGGTGGACAGTTCTTTTTTTCGGTCTCGCTATTAGTGGTATTTATATTTTCGAGAATAGTTATGAAAATAACATATTATGATATATCGTTATCTTAATAATTACTCTTGATTTTATTATAGTCTATCATGTTATAATATCATTCGGTCGATTTCAATCGGAATCTCATGAATATGATTATATAGTTGATTTGTACGTTTATTGCTGTAATATATATATATATGCATGAACAAAATTCGATTATATTAAAATAAAAAATTAATCATGAACTTTTTGTATTTTCTTAAAGCGGCCTTGCATTATTATGGCTTTCGGCAGGTACAATACTTAATTGTTATGTAATGCATCTTTAAAAAAAAAAAAAAAAATCTAATAATATATTATTGCATTTGTTATAGCTTTAACAAACATATACCCAGTATACATCGGCTATATCTTAGTGTGCAGACCCATTGACCGATATGGATATTCCTATCCAGCTTCAATAATGGGATGGTGCCATGGTTACATAACAAGCGTAGCATTTAGTTGGATAATTACTTTTTTTTATTCAGTAATGCCCATAATATCACGAAAATTATGGAAAGCATCCGTTTTTGAAGATTTTGGTGCACCTACTACTTCCACTGTTCCTCAAAGGGAATTTGAGTATTTCCATCCTAACCTTGGGGTTCCCGATCATCGTCCTAACATAAACCTCAATCGTGGGATAACTGGTCTTAATCCTGGGCCAAGTGGTGGTTTTAATGGTGCGCCAGGCCCTTCTAATCTACCAAATAATTATTATGGAAACAATTAATACTAATCAAGATTGTCCGAAAAAAGTGCCTTTTAACAAATTGAGCAAAGTTTAACGAGTTTAAATTGACATTGAAGGAAGTTGCTTTTTTCTTTTGATTTCTTAGAGCATCAATATGTTGTATTTATCATCAGATGACATTTTATTTATGTCTGTTAATATCCTCATTTCGATAGTTATTTACTGTAATTCACTAGATTTTAATTGGTAACGCTTATTATATAGAAGGTTTACTATATAATGAGTTTAATAATATATATTTCAAAAGATTAGTAATTCTTAAAAAAAAAAAACCAAAAATTTGAACTTAAAATCATTTGACTACGTATACAATTAATATTAAGCGTAATAAAAGCAAAAAATTTAATCCACCACTATTGACAAACGGCTTTTATTTCTGGATTTGGAATGGCTAAAGCTTGTTGGTTGTTGTAAATCATTTTGTGACTCTGACTGATTGACTAATAAGTAATAATTGTCCAGTGCAAAATGACAAAGCGGAGGATTCATATTTTGATGACCGAAATCACACTTATCATCAGGTTTGTGACCAGTCCGGTTTTTTAAGGGTTTAATATCGATATTGCTGTATTAGGGATGTTAATCGGTCCCGCAGTAATTGTCAGTCGACTTTTGTAAAAAATTGGTATTTTTTAACTAGTATTCGTTCAATAAGAAAGTTATTTCTCTATAACAGTCTCTAATAAAAGTTTATCGGTTTTTGCATTAGTTTTTGAGTGACTGGTTAGGGACCGATCAACGAACTTTTATCCACACCATCTAAATTACTCAGAAACTAATGCTAATGCAAAAACCTATCCTATAAACTTCTATTAGGGACTGATAGAGAAATAACTGTTTCAATAACAAGCATTATTTATTGAACGAATACTAGTTAAAAAATATCAATTTTTTACAAATTTTGCTCAAAATCAGCACATAATTACTGCGGGACCGATTAACACCCCTATTTAATATGGTCAAACAATATATATATCGATATAAATTGTACCTGAAGTTACCCCTGACTAAAATTACTACAACTTTAATATGCGCAATATTTTAAAGTATTAAAATCTCATGTTAAGGTTGGGATGGAGATTATAACAGGACATGTTCTATACCATAATTTCACGAAGGATTTTTTTTATTAGAGTGCAGAAAGTGGTTTTATCGTCTGGTTTTTTTTTTAGTGATCTTATTGGCGACGATCATTCGAAAAAACCCGATTGGCGTTATTTCGAAATTTGAAATTTGCATTCAAAATAACAAGCCCCCTACCGCATCCGAACCTAATTGGATTAGCATATATGTATATTCAATATTATATATGCGTTATTATGCGATCATGCAACTTTGTATATGCAGATAACATATGACATCATTAATTTGATTACTTAGATGATCGTACATCCTCCCCCAATGCACGACGTAGTCACGCTTAAACCAGTAACATAGTATGAACTAGACTCGTAAGGATCCAAGTGTAGTGACGAACTTTCTGATAATTGTAAAGTAGTACCCAACTATCATATGCAGTCCTTTCAAAGCATTGTTCATCTTTTCGATTGATTAAACTTGCGAATGAGTAGTAATGGGACAGAAATAAAAATCTGGTATAATATGCTGAATATAAAGTCGTAGGACCTTTTAAAAAAATGAATTATTATTAATCGATTTAAAATTGTTTCACCTATGCCTATATAGCAAATTACTATACAAACTAGTAGTCTACGTAGAAATTTTGAAAGCCTATGTAAAATTTTGCCCATTATTAAGAAAAAAAATAAATGAAGCTGCTCTGAAATATCCTAAATAGAAATTAATAGACATAAATCACAAAAATATCGAATGCAACACTATACAATGAAATTCAGATTGAATATAATTAGTTACAATTGAAATTGGATTTATGTGTCACGAAATAACACTCCGGGGCGTTATTTTGAGACAAAAAAATTTTAAACCGAGTTAATAATTAATTTGACCGAAGGTTTTTTTTTAAAAAAAACTTTAATATTTATTTAATAATAAAGCTTAAAAAATCTTCGGCCGAATTAATTATTAGTTCGTTCTAAAATTTTCTTTGTCTCAAAATAACGCCCTGGGCGATACGGTAGGTGTTAACAAATGAAATGACTTAAAAACTATTGATTTAAATTTTATACCGTTCGAAAATGAACGAAACTGTGTGCAAAACATCTTCCAAGAGCATATAATGAGAAAATAAAACACCTTCTAATAGCAATAATTGCCCTGATTAGTAAAAATTTATGTTGCAATGTTTGTAAAATATAAACAGTTTATACAATTTACGTATTCAATTGCCAAAATTAGCTAAATTTGTCACTTTCTGAAGACAAATTAATTAATAATGAATTTTGTTAAAAAAATATTCTTATTATGGTTTTATGTAGGACCCTTTCCGAAAATCAAAAATGAATATTTTGCAAAATTCGAATAAAGTTTGGTGTGAGCTACATTTTCAATTATAAATAGGTGCCGCCCAGGAAGTCTAAAAATAAGATTACGGTTTTTTTTTGATCACGTATTAGTACGTATCATTTTAAAGCTCGTGTTCCGTTGTCTAAAAAATTCTATTTTTAGACTTCCGGTTTCTCTTGGCAGCAACTCAAATAAAAATAAAAAAATTTAGACGCATTGTAAGATTATCCAAAATTATTAACCAATCAAAACATTATGTCTCAGAATAAATTCGTACAGAATATCTCAAAGTATATAGTTTTTTAATAATATAATTTTAATTGGTGTTTGTTAATAATTTTGACGGTTATGCTAAGAACATTAAGTGTAACAAAATATATAAATAGGTTTCTTTTTCGAAGCGTAGTCTGGTTCAAGCTTGCTTAAAGTTACTATGAGCACTGCTAAAATAGATTTAATTATCACTTATTGAGGCCTAGTATATATATACGTTCAACTATATTATATCTGATTAGTATTTAGAAACATTTAGTAAGATGTATAATTTTTTGTAATTACAGTCGTTCTTTATAATCACGCTGTTTGTTTGACGAAAATGGTGATTATAAAAAGGTGTGATCGTATAGTGTTTACCCTATATAATTATATTTACTAACATGATTTATATGATATAAATGTATAAAAGTAGATATAATATTTTATATATTACTGTAATTATAATTATGTTTCTCTAATAAGTTTAATTTGCTTTAAATTACAAAAGATCTATAATTAAAATTTTCTTGCAGCTATAAAAGAAATTTTTTTATTTAAATATGTTGTATATCTACAATCTATTGAACAATATATATTATGGGTTTTTTGCTTTTTATTCGTAGTTTTTATCATTTATACAGTATATTCTAAAGAATCTCTTGCAGTATAGATACCACTATTAATAAAATATGTTATTAATCAATTGATTTAGGATACATATTATTTATATTACAAGAGATTTATTTTTAAATTATGCAAAATAAAAATCAATATTAATAAAATTTAATATTAATTTTCTAATAGTTTGATTTTATATATTTTTAAAGATTATAACTAATTTTTACTCTAGGTTATATTATCTGATATTATAAAATTTTTGTTACAAGTAATTAAATTTAATATTAAAAATTAGAGTTAGTTTTAAAAAGTTTAAATACATGTAAAATTTGATACTAAAATGTTTGCTTAAAAGTAAAGCATAATTTTTATAATAAAATCTTAAGTTATTTGAATTAGTTTTTTTCTTTTTTACATTGTTTTGGTTGCACGAGATCCAGTAATTTGATTAGTTTTTATACAATCAGGTAATATTATCTAGAGTAAAAATTAGCTAAAATGTACTAAATATATATTACTATAGTAGAATATTATATTATTGCAAACATTTTATATAAAGCCAAATAAATAAAACATTAAATTAAAAATAAAATTATTAATTTTTTTTAAGATAAGGTTTTGCTTGTATTTTTATTAAGTAATTTATAAAATAATAATATATAAACAATACATATATTTCTATTATTTGTACTAGTATAAATAAAAAAATTACAAGAAAAATTTAATCTTAGTGTAGTAGTTGAGTTGTCATTCTTTAAGCAATAGGTTCAGAGTTCAAATCCTACTGGCAGTAGAATTTTTAAAAAAATTCATCCTATTCTGACAACTTGATTAAAGTATCTAAAATTGTAATTTTGTAATTCTAATTATATTAAGACTAACTTTGGGGCATGCAATGGCATATAAATAAATCTAAAAAGTATATATTTTATAAGAAATCTTGTTTAGAAATTCTATTTAGAAAGATAGTACAATCTTTAATGATATTATCTATAAAAATCTTAATTTAGAAACAGAAACTTAGAACAAAGAATTTATATAAGTAAGAACTCTAGATAAAAGAATCCACCAAACTGATTATCAGTTGAACTAAATATGAAGTTACATCATACAAAGTTAATTAAATTGGTTATATAGAAGAACTTACAAAGATGTATATAGTACTAATAAAATTGTAAAGAAGATACTAATATTGTATAAACTTTACAAGAATATAGTAGTTAAAGGGTTATTCTAATTGCAAGTATTGGTTTTAGCTATAATAATTCTAGATTAGCTAAAAATTTAATAACAGAAGGCTCTAATAAGTTAGTATAATTATGTAAATACACTGCTTTAAAAACTTAGTAATTATAGTATATTTATATCAGTAAAAACTAGAGCAGCTAGTAGAATAAATAGGTGAGTAGATACAAAAACTAGAATATTTAAATAGAAAACTTACAAGCAGGTTCAAATATAGCAGTTAATATAGAATCTTTAGGCAAACTACTTAAATTAGATAATGATTAAAGTTATAAGTAACTAGTTGTATATTCTTTTTATAGTTAACCTCTGTAGCTATTATAATACAATTACAAAACTAAAACATACTATCAATAAAAATCTAAGTCATAAATACTTAACTTTAATATTAAAAAAAAATAAAATAAAATTATATGCATAAATAAAAGCCTAAATAATTAAATAAACTATTTAATTTATTTGTAATTTAAACCTATTAAAGTATTAAAAACTTATTTAAATAGTATTATATATATATATATTTTTAAGTTAAACTAACTTCTTTTGAAGCTAAGGCTTTTTATTTAGTATAGTTAGGATATAGGAACTTACAGCCAAAGCCTCAAAGAAGTCTCCTTATATTAGAGAGTACAACTAGTCACATATACACTTTTGGTGTCTAATTAAGTATTTTGCTGATGGTTCTATACTAGCTGCCATATCTGCAATCTAACTAGAAGTGTTGACTATTTAAACTCTCTGTACCACAACCTTACGTATCACTAGATCATTTTTGCTATATAAGTCAGTCAAGAAAGTCTAGATGCTTATCCATATCCTTAGGACCCTATATCTTATTTCATGCAGTATATCCTCAGAAGCATCATTACTAAAGCTTTCTATATCTCATATACAGCTAATCTAGTTTTATGTAACATGCTATAGTTACCTAATACTTGCAGTCAAAGCTAACCTTAAACCACTATGTTATATTATTTCTATCCTTGTAAAGTTCACCCAAACCCCAGTACCTATCTTTTTAACATCTTCTTCATTATCTTGTACTAACTGCAACTTAAAACTGTCAGTTTTATTTCAAACTACCAATTCAGATGGCCTGATATAATATACCTTAGTATTTTTTTTTCTAATAAATCCAATGGCCTGGTTAGTCTGTGCTCCTCTACATATCTTGATATCCAGTTTTAATTTTCAGTTTTTATAAAGGTGTTTTATGGGCTTTCATCAGTCTGATAGCACTATTGAAAGTTTGTGCTATCTCTTTACTTAAGAATTTTTAAGTAGAATTCTGTCTTCTTGGTTTCTTAGTCTTCTATGCCTAGTGGTTTTATTATAGGTTTGCACTGAAGTCTTATGCAACACCAATTATTAACATTCCTCTATATACATGTAATGTTATACTTCACATAGATGCTCCAAGCTTTCAATATTAGAGGACCTAACTTGATATATTTGGGTTACAGCTGCATGAAGCCAACCAATTAACAGAAGACAGTTTTCATAATATAGATATAATTTTCAAATTTCATTGTAGGTGGAATTTGTATCTTAAATCTGTTACTTGGAAGATGGCAACCCAACCACTACACTAGGATCACCATCCTTTTTAAATAATATTATTTATATATATATAATATAAAAAATATTATAGCTTTTTAAAATTATAAACAAAATAAAAATTTATTTAAATTAAAATTTAGTATATTACAAAATAAATAAAGATTCAGATTCAATTTGAATTTGATTTAACAAATTTATTACAAATCTGAATATTTGTGTATTCTGTGAATTTGAATTTAGATAGCAATTTAAGATTTAAATTCAATTTAAATTCAATTTAATAAATTTATTTCAAATGCTAAAATTTATGAATTCTTTAAATTTGAAATTAAATAAAGACTTAATTAAATAATACTTAATTCTGATTCAGTTTATTATTATTTTTTTTTTGGTATTAAGGTGACCTCTTTGGTCATAACTTTTTATTAATACTTATATCAGATACATGTTTTATATAAACATATCTATAATAAACTATCAGATGAGTGTACAACTAGCTATATGTATAACTTTTCTATATTACCTATTTAAGAAGTCCACCTAAAGGTTCTTTAACAGTTGTCATACCTAACACTACTGCTTAGATATTCTATTTAAACTCTTTGATCTGATCCTGATATTAATTTTACTAGATTACAAACCCAGATCTATTTGCTTTTAACCATAGAACTATAATTCTTAGATTATTTTATTCTTAAGGTAAACCTATCAGAGTAAGCTATATTTCTTTTACTGCTAACCTGGTTTGATATTATGGCCAAGACCAACACTTGCAGTTAGGATTACTTCTTAAACCACTATTACTCTTGTAAAGTTTATTCAAACTTTGGTATCCATCTTTCTAACTTCTTCATTATTATTTCTTATTAGCCACAACTCAGAACTAACTGACTCTTCAGACTTCCAATCCAGATGGCCTACTATAATATACTTATATATTCTTTTCCTCTGATGATTCTAGCAGCCTAGTTGGTTATATGCTCTTCTATACATCTTGTTATTTGGTTTATTCAAAGTTTCTATGAAGGTGTTTTATAGACTTTCATCAGTTCAATAGCATCATTGAAAGTTTGTGCTACCTTTTTACTTGGGATTTCCAAGTAGGTTTTCATCTTTTTGGTTTCTTAGCCTTCTACACTTAGTGGTCTTATTATGAGTTTGCACTGAAGCCTTATATAACACTGGTTTTTCATATTCTTCTATATATATGTAATATTAAATTTTGCATAGATGCCTAAGCTCTTAATATCAGGTAGGGCCCAACTTGGTATACCTAAGATTACAGATGCCCAAAACCCAACTGATCAGCAAAAGACAGTTATCATAACACAAGTATAATTTCCAAAATTCATTATCTATGGAAATTGAACCTTAGACCTGTCATTTAAGGGTTAACAACCTATTCATTTTACTAAGTTGCCACACCTTATTATTAAAATCTATAATTATAACAATATAATATAAATATATTTATCTTTTTAATATATTATTTAAATGCACCTATACAGAGAACTCTTCCTAAATGCATTTTCTTCAGATCAAGCATGAGTATGCATTTAGAGAAAATATGTATTTACAGAAAGTCTATAAACATGTACCAATCATATGATATTTTTTTTCAATTTAAAGTAACAATCTTGCCTACATGTTATTTATTAAGTAATATATGATTATATATAATATACATAGTACATCAACAAAAGTACAACTAGTCATATATATAACTTTAGTCATTATTTAATTAAAAGTTTCATCTATAGGTTATCTACTAGATGCTATAGCTGAGATCTGTCTGTGAGTCTTTTATTTTTTATTTTTTATTTTTATTTTTTTCTCTTAAGCAGTCATGTTAGTACTTTATTAAGATTTTGAAATTACATTTGCAATTACATAAATATCCTTAACAACTAAGTCTAGCATCACTTGGCTACCTTAATGGTACCTAAGTGCAACCTGCTGTATTACTTCAAACAGAAGTAAGCTACTTATCTAACTACTTAAAGTCCATAATAGAAGGGTCTTTTCTCTTTTATAACAAGTTCCAAAATTGTCTTTTGTGTTTCTGTTCTGATTTATTCTTCTTTTTCTCTTATTTTATCTTTTTTTTCTTCTATTTTTTGCTAATTTATTTTTTTTCTTTTACATGATCTCACCTTCTTTTTTACTTCTCCTCTTTTTAACCTAACTGTTATTCCTACTTTTTTCTTCTATTCACTAATCTTTTCACATTAGACTCTTCATACTTGTTTATAAAATATATTTTAGGTCATATTTGCTATTACATTTGCAAACTGCTGTCTTGACTTTATGTTTAAAAGCTGCTATAATCTATTTTGTGTTTTGTTTGAAATCAGGCCTTTAATTAAAGCCTCTCTTATTCTTACTTTTTTTGTTTTAGTTTTACCAAAGAGTACTATATATAGCACATATGGAAGAACTCGGATTTTTTCTTCTTTACTAAGTCCCTTCCAGGCTGTTGCAATGGTCACTTTTTGTATTCTTTTATGTAAGTTTCTTTGTCCTTTGCATGTTGCTAAATGCATCTGTGTTTCTTTAACTTTATCTTTGTACACTTGGCATTCAGTCATTGTATATACATCTGGTCTTCTTTTGTTAAGTTCTTTTAGAATTAGAAGTTTGTTTATTACACATTTTATAAATGCACTTCTTCTGACACTAATTCTTCTTGTTATACAATATATCTTTTTTGTTACCTTTAGCCTATTTTAAAAAAATGTCCAATTATATATTGTAACTTTTGATTCTAGTTCTAATTCTTTAATTGCTCTTGTTTCTCTCCATTCTGCTCCTAATCTTGTATTTATTATTAGCTTATATAACAATCTTGCTAGTATATCAGTTCATTTGTTTTTCCACTCTAAGCAGTACTCTATTTTTCTGCAACTGACTTCTTTGACCTGTATTATTTTTTTACTTATTGCTTTTTTTTTTGCCAAGCAATCAGCTTTGTTATTTTATTTATCTTTACTGTAACTCTTTACTTTGACTAACTCTATCTGTATGTTTTTTGTTGTAATAAGGTCTCTAATTTTCATTATTTATATTGCATTCTTCTTTTTGAGAATCTTGTTTTTATCTGTTTATTCTAAACCTCTTTTAATGTTTCTTATTGCTGCATTACTGTCTGTATATATTTCTACTTGCTTTTTTTTTGATATTATTAATATTGCTGCCCATATTGCTACTAGCTTAGCTATTGTTAATGTTTGCTATTCTTTTAAGTTATTACTATTTTCTCTTCTGGTCATTCTTGTATTTTGCTCATCTGAACCTATCTTATACTCATTCTATTTTCATTTACTGTATCTTCTTTGGCCTTCATGTTTGTTATACTATCTGTATATATTATATACTAGTTCTTGTCTCTTGTTATATTTCTTCTTAAAGCTTCTATTATTTTTTGGTTAATGTACTTATCTAGTCTTTGCTATTTGATGATTTCTATTTCTAACTTCTCTATTGTTCTAATTCCTTCAAGTTCTTATTCTTCAGTTTCTGGTCATTTTATCTTTGCTGTTTCTGTTATCTGGTCTATTGCTATATTAATTTTATTACTGCCTTTTTTTATTAACACATCTGGAATCCTGTTAATTTTGTTGTTTATTCTGATCTACTGTTGGCAGTTATCTTCTGTATCCTCTTCTGTTCTAGTACAGCTCTCACATCTTTTAATTTTAACAGCTAATTCATCTTCTCTACTTTGCATTTGCTAATGTTCTATTAGTAAATTTTTTTTTTTTTGATTATTTTCTACAGCTACTTATGGTTTTGTGCACTGTATGTTGTCCATTCTTTTCTTCTTTTATCCTCTAATATATTCTTCTATTTAACTTGCATTGCTTGTGTATTTTGTTTATTTGTCTTGAAATATTGTTTGACCTTTTTACTTTTTGTCTTGCTAAGCACTTTTTGTTCTATTATTTTGAACCAGTTTGCTTTTTTCCCTTTGCCCAATAGATCTTGGTAATTTTTTAGCTGTTGCTATGTAACTAATTTTTCTTCTTTCATATCAAGCAGCTGATTTAAGTATACTAAATCTTCTTCATTTATTTTACTTTCACATCTTTTTTATAAGTTGATGTCAACAAGTTCGTTTATTTTGATATCATATTCAAACATTGTCTATAATTTGTCTTCTGTTCTTATGTTTATTTTTAATTTTTTTGCTTTTAATATTGTCAAGCAAGCTAAATTATTCCTCTAGCTATCTACATTTTCTAATATCTTTTTTACTTTCTATATATCTTCTGTTAGGTCTGCCCTTTGGCAGCCTTGTGTTATTCTTAATTTTGTTAACTGTTCAAGTCCATCTTATCTGTTTAATCTTGTTACTAGCCTATCTACATCAGAAAAGTTATATATATAGATATATATTGATTACTAACCAACTAGATATATAGAAATAGTAATTACCTTTGCTGAGTTTCATCGATTTCGATTATAATCGCTATATAGCCAATTAATATACACATTGATTTATATCATTTTTAATATTAATCGATATATAGCTAATATAAGCAGTTAACATTGAATTAAAATAATATCATATTAATTAAATAAATGCACTATTGTATATATTATATACTATATGTTAAATTTATTTTAGAATCAAAACTATCAAATTTATTAAACCAAATTTGTTTATAATTTTATTTATAATTATATTTAATATAATTAAAATATAAAAAAAAAGCAATACATGCAATACAAATAACAATTACAAATTACAAAAAGAAAAAAAAAAAAAAAACATAAAACAAAAAAAAATGCTAAGGTTTGATTCCAAACAATTGATCCATATCATCTTGGGATATTTGCATCATGTTACTTTGTTGAAATAATGGTTCTGCTTCTAATTTACTGCTATTTGGTGTAGTTGCATGGGACCTTTAGCTCTCATTATTCATAAGTCCATAATTTAGCAGATTCATAGAATAGGCTGCCACTAGCGAAGTCATTTTACAATAAAAACTTATTAATAATGTTTTTTGATACAAATTTTATATGATTATATATGATAAAACTTACTAGAAAGTGTTTTATATATCATTTTATTTTAATCTTCTTACATATTATGCTTTTTAACTTGGGGTTCAATAAAATATCATATACAGCAAATGTGAAAGTGCAAAGTTCATCAGACAAGATAGGTACCGTAGTTGTAGAGAAGACCGACCTTGCTATTACAGCTACTCAAAAAGCACCACTTTCATTTTGCTTAAAAAGAGAGAATAATAACTAGCGACTTCCTCGCTTTGTTTTTACCTTACTATGTCAGACACCACAGCATTACTCTTTAACAAGGGAAGCCTCTTACATCCAAATACATGCCAAATGGCAGATCTAACATTTTGCAATACAGCATCTCAAAAATTTTTTATTTTTTGTAACAACTATCGTATATAATTATAATGTATTAATTAGTAATATAAATAAATAAAATAAGTAATCTAAAAGATTATAAGAAATTATGAGCAATTATAATTGATAAAAAGTTATAACATATGAGACTAGACCATTTGGCATAGAACCGGTTGGTAAATTCATTTGTGCTTATATTTAATATAAAGTCGGGATACATTTTCTCCAGATAATCCTTAAGGGATTCCTTGAAGGTACTTTGAGAGAAGTACATATTTTGAAAAAACAAGTGCTTTACAACATTAGTAAACACATTCTATTTCACGAAATATTCATAAAAACAATACTTAACCATGCATATTTCAAAGTTTTTACTAAACGATTTACTTACATCTAGCACTTAACTTGAAAGTTCATTACTTTGTTTACTTCGTTGTCATCTTAGTTTAGCTTTAACTTTATGTACATTATCACGCAACTTCCTGATTAAAATGTATAACTGCTAGTTTTGTGCGAAGAAACATTCTTTAGCAAGATGGTGACTTTGGTGGTTATGGTGACATTCTTTTAACGAAAAGTTTTTTTTTTAATATAAAAAAAAAATAAAAAAAATTTTTTTAAAAAAAAAGTATAATGGCAATTCAAAAAAAAAATAAAAAAAAAGACTTTACATACTAATTACATATTGATTATGTTGTTGATTTTGATTGGATGATCTTCTGTTCAGTGATCTACCTTGTGATTCAGGATCAGGTTGGTTACATTGTGGTAATAATAAATGATTCCTATAGTTATTTGGCGAAGTATGACGAGAGTGAGAAAGTTGATGTCCTTTATTATTATTTAGTGAAGGTTAATGAGATTGTGGTTGCCAAGATTGTGAATGATGGCTTGCATTTTAGCACAATTGATGTTGGGATGTTTGATGTCTACTAGACATTCTTGAAAAGATACTATAAATCCTAGCAATAGTTTTTGCTAAATCTGAAGAATCATCATTATTATTAGTATAAGAAGGTTGGTATAAACCAGTGATATTTGGTGATGCGTTATTAGTATCAATTTGGGAATGAGATGTAGGAATAAGAGTAGCAGAGTAAGGAGATAAGTTGTTTTGTTCCATTTCAAAAAGAATAAAATCCAAAATTTTCTTTATTTTCAAATAATAAAAATCTGTTATTGTTAATATTAAGAATTTAACACATTATTGACCATAACTTTTGATGTACTAAACCAATTTGGATGAAATAACCACCATTGGATTCAGCTCACTGAGACGATTCTAATGAGTACAAGATCATATGATTCTGATTACAGGATTATGAGATCAGGATGATTTTGATAAAAACACTAAATATAATACATGTAACTTGATTCTGATTGGCTCAAATTACTGTGTTGGAAATCTAGCATTTCTATCATTTCTAGTAGATCTATCATTTCTATTAGATCTATTATTTCTACTAGATCTATTAGTTCTAT
>CAJVQA010000769.1:0-30189 GCA_910591915.1 Cetraspora pellucida
TTAATTAGGAATTAGCTAAATATGTTAATGCAGGTCAGATATTATATTAATGCTAGCCAGATATTATGGTAATGCCGACCAAATAATCTTATTTTGGGATCATACTAAAAATCCCGCACGTCCCATCTCTAGCTCTATGGCTTTGTTACACGGGAAATAGACCATTTTGTAGAGGTTTTATAACTCGCATAATGCACGTACATGCGTACATGAAGAGTGCAGGACGAGTAAAGCGAGTAAAGAGCAGAAAGAGACACATTCCCAACACAATTTTGAAAAAAAAATAGGTGATTTCATAGGAATTTTTTTTTTTTACGCGCATAGAAAGTACTATTAAAAGAGTGACGCGTAAAGTGAAACAGGTTTACCCTTAAATTTCAATAACCCTTTTCAATGCTAGGGTTAGGGTGAGCGCTAGTATTGTGTTTGTTTGATGTTAGGGTTAGTAAGAAAAGTAACAAGTTATATGTACTGTTCGCTTCATAAATTCGAGATAAATTACATAAGCGAATGATATTTATTAAATATGAATAAACAATAACTGACAATCAAATAAAATTGTATATTAAAGTTTAAAAAAAAAGGTAAGTCTAATAACTTATTAAAGTTTGCGTTACTTTAAATTGCATTTGCTATCAGCTAATTTTTGATAACAAATATATGCTTTATATTCATCCATTTTAACTCCAATTCCATTTCGATAGTAATAACCAAGCTTATCCATTCCATCAATATAGCCCATATCCACAGCTTTATTATAATAAATAAACGCCATGCTTTGATCTTGTTCGAGTCCAACTCCATATTGATAACAATAACCAACATTGTATGTTGCAATGTTATTTCCCATATCTGCAGCTTTTTTATAATAAGTAAATGCTTTATCTTCATCTTTTTCGATTCCAATTCCATAATGATAACAATAACCAACTTGAGACGTTCCATTAGGATAAAACATATCGGCAGATTTTTGATAATAAATGAATGCCTTACTTTCATCCTTTGCAACACCAATTTCATGATGATAACAATAACCAACATTATATGTTGCAACATTATTTCCCATATCAGCAGCTTTTTTATAATAATTGAAAGCATTTTCTTTATCTTCTTTAACACCAAGTCCATTTTGATAACAATAACCAACTTGAGACGTTCCACTAGCATTACCCATATCAGCAGACTTTAAATAATTAATGAATGCTTTACTTTCATCCTTTTTAACTCCGATTCCATGATGATAACAATAACCAATACCATATATTCCAATAGCGTGACCCATATTAGCTGATTTGTTAGAATAATATAATGATTTATCACTATCTTTTTTAACACCTATTCCATCTTTATAACAATAAGAAAGTTTATCTAATCCACAAGGATCATCCACTTCAGCTGACATTTGATAATAAATGAATGCTTTATATTTATCTTCATCAACACCGATTCCATATTCATATAATTCGCCAAGATCACACATTCCATAAGAATTTCCCATATCAGCAGACTTTTTATAATAAATGAACGATTTATGTTCATCCTTTTCAATCCATTTACCATAACGATAACAACGTGCAAGAATAGTTAAAAGTATAGAATTTGATTGATTATTTAAACATAAATTAATTAAATCCTTTGAATTTAATTGTTTACTTTCCAAATATTTTTCTATTGAATTAAAAAATTCAAAATCATAACTTCCTTTAAATACTTCTTTTTCATGTAATTCACATAATTCTTCAATTATTTTTTTATCATCATATAATTCAAATGATTCTTCAATTATTTTTTGATTTTCATATAATTCACATAATTCTTCGATTATTGTTTTATTTTCATTTGATTCGTATGATTCTTCAATTATTTTTTCATCAAATAAATCTTGAGTTTCATTAACATTTTGTAACATGTTTATTTGATGTAAAAGGGTTAAGAGTTTTGTTTCTGATAGTTTATGAATTTTTTGTCTTTTTATTGACCGTTTTTACAACTGGATTATTTTTAAATGGTTTATAAATATTTATTTAATATCATTAATGAAAAAGATAGAGAGTTATGTATGTATTTATAAATTTATTAAGTGATGTTAAAATTGTTCTTTTTAACGATAATTGGTATATTGTAAGTACGACGTACATACTTATTTATTTTTGAAACAAAAAGCTTATTATGTAATACCATATGTTGTACATAGAGTTCACAAGGTGGACCCCGCATTTCCCGCAGCATATACTTTATTTTTCGTTAGAATCTTCTTATTCATAATAAATAAAATATATGTTGTGGAAGCTGCGCCCAATGACAAACTCATACTTTGAGTGGATCAACTCAAAATCTGTATTTTATTTTTTTAACGATTCTCATATTTTAATAACTTTTATCTCCATACTAATCGCCAAGAAAGAACGAAGGCAAAGCCTCGTGATGTAATTAATAAACGAAACTTTATGAAATACGCCGTTTTTTATTAAAAAAATAATAATAGAGAAGTATGAAGAACCATGAATTAAATCAGTTATTGTCAGCTTCGCAACAATATTGTAACAGTAACAAAATTATTCTAACAATCAAATGAAGTTTTTTTAAATATTGTTGAAGGTTATTATTTGAAGAAAATTCGGATAAAAATGGTGGTACCTTATGAATAAAATACTCTTGCCATTTTATTATACCAAAATTAATCATAAAGAATCTAACTTTAAAATGAAACGAAACTTGCACTTAATCATCGTGAAGGTTCATTTATTTATTTTCGAACTTAATATCATATTATTCACAATATATATATAAAAGAGGGAAAAAAAGAGCAGTTTTAAACAACTTTGTACTTTATACAGTACAGTACGAGAATACTATATATAAACAATACTTTTATGGAATTTTATGTAAATATTGATTATATAACAATAAATCTCAGATTAAAATGAAACCAGTCAATGATTAAGAATTTTTCTAGCATCGACAATTACTAAAAGAAGAATCTTTGTCATCAACTTTAGTGATTTAAAAAATTACTTATTTACTATTGCTATGTGTAAGTTTCTTTTATCCTCGCACAGTACCATTATCATAGTTAAGATGAAAAGAACAGCGTTGCTAATTAAGGTCAATATCGACGTCGTAAGAAATTTGTGCCAGGTATTTGGGCTAGACTGATTGATATCATCCTGCATTAACCCTATTTTAAAGTTAGTGTTAAAAAAGGTTTAAGCTAGTATTAAAATAAGGTTTTAAATCAAGGCCTATGCCAAAATTTTGGGGAAAATTTTTTTTAATAGAGCACAAAAGTGGTTTCATATTTGAAGTTTTGGAGTAATGAAAGTTTTTTTTGTAATTTGCCAGTTATGATTGACAAAAGCTGGTATAGTTTCTCTTGTATCTGTAAGATAGTGAAAGAGATAATGTTAACTAAGATCCTAAATAACTTAATGATAAAACCAATATCAAGGTAGAACAAATTAGAATTTTGTAGATTTTAAAATATCGATAGAATGATATTTACAGTATAACTATGAACTAATGTAATGCGAGTATAAGAAAATTAAAGCATAGAAATAACTTTAGAATTTTAACTTTCTCGGAAATCACAGAATTGTTTTTGCCATAACTAGTCTACCTTATAAAAATCAGAATTTCAGCTGCCGAAAAAAATTTACTCAATTAAAAATAATTTAAGTAATTGAAAGTAATCTCGGTAGTCGGAATAATTTCTACATATAGGTATTTTGACGTAGCTTTCTGAAAATATAAATACAGCATGCCAATATACGTTAATTTAGTGCATATACTTATCATGCACCAATTCTTAAATAATGGTATCTAAATCAGCTAATCACATAAAGAATATCTTTCTGTCCTACCGTTGCCATTCGCTATACGTAGACTAAAAAATATGTATATATTGTAAGCGGAAACGGAATTTATGTGGACTCGAATTTTTATATACGTACTGTAAAACCAAATTTGGAGTTGATTTTATAATGTATATGTTGTGCAACGCAAATCAGATGACTACCAGATGACCAGCATTAAATGATCTGCAATAATTAGCCCTGTAAGTTTCACCCTAACCCCAATCCTAACTCAGGCCGGGCGTCACCTGACGCAAGGATGCATCTGAGGCACAACATATACACCCTAATTCTAACTCTAATTTAATTAAGAAATTCCATTTCCGCTTTGCATTAAATTTAACATTCTTAAATAATATTTGTAAAGTATACCAATATTGTTATTTAAAAAAATTTCAACCATTATTAAAATTTATTTGATAGGAAAATAAAAAGTTATAAAAAAGTAACAACTTATAAAAGAGAAATAAAGATAAATTTGTATCAACTAGATTTCAAAAGTATATAAAAAGTTGGCAAAAATATAACTATTATTTAAAAAAACCTTTAAATACTGATATAAATGGTACAGCAGTAAGAGCAATATCTTTCACTACGTCCAAAAATCCAGATTTTTTTTGGGTTTGATTATTGAGTTGGTCTTGCAAATTATTTATTCTTGACTGATTTTCTTCTCTGACTTTATTAAGCATTAGATCATTTTCATTTTTCAATTGATTAAATTTTTGCTGACTCTGTTGTTCTTGATTACGAAGGCAATCTTCCATGGTCTTTACTTTTTCTTCAAGTTGATTCTGAATTTTTTCATTTTCGGTCTTAATATTAGTTATTTCTGTTCGTAAATTTTCTTCTTCTTGTAAAATTTCATAATATTTTCGTTCAGCTTGTTGACGTGCTAGCATTTCAGTTGCATATTCTTCACGCAAAACATCATAAGTATTCAAAAGTTTAATTGCGTCTTCGTATTGTTTAGCTTTAAATTCATTTAGTACCTAAAGTATAATAAAATTATATTATTGCTCAAATTTTATAGCAATGTTAATAATAAATAAATATGTATATATTTACTTGTATAGCTTCCTGCCCTGACATTACTATAGTCCCATAAATTTGTTCAAACAATTCAATTGCTTCCTCAAATTTATTCATATCCTGCGTAAACAGGATTAGATCAAAATAAATAAATAAATAAAATAAAATAAAATAAAGAATAAGAAATTATTAATTACAAAAAGATTTTCTACTTCCAATCCAGGAGCGACATGCTCTTTCCAAAGTTGATGAGCCCATTCATCATGATATTCACTTAAAGCAGCAGAGTTTTTCATGTAAAATTGATCTTTTAAAGTGGTAATCTTATCATAAAATGTTTTTTGAAAAGACTGAATTTGATCAGCACTTCCAACAATTTGTTGAATAAAAGTTTTAAGCACAAGCTCAAAAGAGGTATTATGAACAATATCAAACTCATCCCAAGGAATCGGAAACCCGTTAATGTTCATTTTGTTCATCAATTCATTATAAATCTCAAGACAAGTTTCATATGCCTTTTGAGCAGCATAATTAATGGTAGCTTCGTACGCACTTGGAATCGACAACATAGTGTTTGTTGGATCATTTATTTGTGCAACACATTTCTCAAGAAACTCAGCGAAAGTCTCTCCTGACATTGTTGAAGCATTAAGATATTTTGGAGGCAAATCTTTAAAAATATTTGTTACAACTTCTTCAATCTTTGTAACAAAAATAGGGTCCAACTGATTGGTTTTAATTGTGTCCATGTTCCTCATCGCCTCTTGCCGAATTCCTGGATGCTATTTTAAGGAAGTCACTTAGTAAAGTTTTTTTTTAAAAAAAATTTAGAATATGAATATACATACTGGAACCGCATAAACTTGAAATTTTTTAAAAAACTTTGTAATGTCCTTCGCAGCTGATTATAACATAAAAATATATATTGCTTATCAAATTAAATTAGTTATAATATGATTATTGTCAAAAGATTTAAATTTACCATCATCATTAACTTTTGATAATCTGTCAAGAAAATATTCTACAAAATCAGGTGGACTATCTAATTGAAAATCTCGAAGAAGAACAACAAGGTTTGGCAAAAAATTGTATTCATTCGGAGGTTGAATCAAAGCTACAATTTTAGTCATTAAAAATAACTTTTCAATATCATCTCTTCCGATAATTCCATTAATATTATATATAAGCGTTGAAGATATAGCCAAACATAAAATGAAAAGTTTGTTTGCCCACGGAACTTCCTGATTAGGATCATCAATACCCTCACAATCAATAATGATCACACCTAATTTATCGTCATATATAGTAATGTGTATAATTTTAATGTTAATACGCAGTGATATGCCCTCTAAATGTCACATTGGCATACGTACGTACGTTTGTACGTATACATGATACAATACGACAGATAGAAACTTCCAAAGTAAAGGTATATACGGTAAACTTACGTTTTCCCTCATGGTAGAATGGAGTATCCCAAATATCTATACCTTTGGTGCATCCATTCACCGATGAACCAAGTTTAAATCCATCATGGCGTCCGAGAAGAGTGTTTGCAAAGTATGATTTTCCTCTTCGATAAGAACCAACTTCATATCGTTGTTTAAATTAACATTACGTTATAATAAAATCAATTCATAATGTTATAACCCACCAACAGTTATAACGGCGATAGGTTCTTCAATTTTTCTCAAAATTCTCAACGCTTTTTCATCTAACAGAATTGCACCTTCATCATCCAAACTCATATAATTTAAAAGGTGTATAGGATTTCCTGGGCGAAACGGAATCGTTTTAGAAAATGGATTCGCTGACATAGTTATTTTGGATTGTGAAAGAATTGTTTGAAATTTAACGTTAATACTTTTTAATCTAATTTTATAGTGTCGATTGATAAGATTTGATTTTGCCATAAATGTAAACAATGATGAATTAAATTGTCAATTAAGTTTTTAAGTTATTACGTAATATTTCTTTTTTGAGTCATATGTTCATATGCACAAGATTTTATCTAAACGTGTTCATTTATTATGACTGTCCTCATGATTCTGTAACAGCACAAATCTGTAATTATATCAGACAAAAAAGTTCCAATGTAAAATCTAGTTAACTTTATTTGTTGACCAAACGATTATCTGAATATCCTGATCCGGAATTTGAATAAAGTAGCCGTTCGACATAGTTGCGCTAAACGCACATCGTAAATGTGTACAAGGTTGGCGGTGAAGACTAAATTCTTAAAATTTGTTAAGGCTAGGGTTATGATCTAAAGTAGAATAGTTTATATAGTAAATTGTTCAACGAAAACTCTTTGTTAGAGCACAAAAGGTGGCTTCTTATGCAGATTTTTGAGTTATTAGCAATTTGTTGGTAGAACAAACGTTCTTTTACATTATACTTAATCTTAAAATCTGGTTCATAGTTCAGGAGATCTGCGCCACCAACCTTGTACACATTTATGATATGCAAATATTTATTGGTGTGAATAAATATTTTATCGGCGCAATTGATAATTTGTGAATCTCAAATGATAATGGTAAGACATTTTAGTATTTTGTACAGTTTTCTGAAAAAAAAAAAGAATTATTCATATAAGAGTCTTATCCATTGATAATTTTTTAATTATAGCTTATTGTGTGGATACCACATGATTCGGAAGCTTTTCTGTACGGCAAATAAAAACCATAAGCAATGTTTACAACTATGCGCACTATTTAACATGTTAATTTTTTTCGCACACCTGTTCGAAGAAAATGTATGCAACAATTTTTGTTCCTGTGTGTTGAGCACAGTCTGCACAGTAAAAAATAATTACTGGTTTCATACATATCAATATAAATGGTATATATGTTATACGTCAATTCACGGTTCCCGTTGATTTAAATTGGCATGCAATTTTTACTGATTGGAATATGACATACAGTATGTTAAATTTAACTATACAAATATCGATATAATGGGCCCTTCTATTGGGTAGAAAACGAAGATTAAAGTATATAATCAAATAATTTTAGATTTCGGTAATATATTTTTTTTATATTTAATGACTTCATATCGTTCGTTAGCTTTTCATTCATTGCACCTTAAACTGTCAAGACATAGTTAACAATAAGTAGTCTAAAAAAAAATGAGAGAATCGTTCTAAATATAATAACAGCAGTATACATGAAATCTAAAGTTAAATGTGAGATTCTTCATAAATTGCGATAATTAAGTTGAAAACATTGAGAAGATAAATATTATTAACAATGAAAATTAAAATGGTTGTACACAAATTTGTTCTCAAGCAAGTTATTCTCAAATTAAAAGCTTATCCCAAGCAGCTTTACATAGTCTTATAAAGTTGAAATTTAGATAACTGTATTCAGCGAATTATCAACGAATTGAAAAGAACTATTATTAAAGAATAAATCTAATCTATAAACAGTAATAAAAATTCTAAAATATTTTAATCAGTATTTCTGAAATAGTATAAAATACTGTAATTTTTAGAAACAGTATAGTAATAGTCTCAATATAGTATAACCTATTTTTTGATAACATAACCTGAAACAAACCTATTTACCAAATCTATACATCTTTTTTGATCTGAAAACTATCTGACTATTATACAAAGTCAAACTTCAGTTAGTAATAAACTCATCAATTAGAACATTTTAATGTATATATATAAGTATTTATTTAAATAAATAATAATACAAATTTAAGTAATTCTATAAAAATTGATATCTTAATAATCTGAATATTACTATATAGATATTTATAATCAAAATTATCATATAATAAAGCTTGAATATATTATATACTAGATTTAGCAATTAATAGATCTTTTAATTATATATAAATTCTTATATTACTATTATTATTATATTCATTTATTAAAGAACATATACCTGAAGTTATTAATATTCAGAATATATTTCAATAAATTAATTAAAAAATAAAGATCAGGTAGTTAAGTAAAAATACTTAGAACTTCTAAAAACCTTGTATAATTTAAAATTTAAACCACCATTATATTTAACCTTATTTTAATTTTAAACTGCACTCTAACTCTAAATTTTAATTAAAAAAACTAAAAAAATTATAAAATAGAAAAAGATTATTAATAATCCTAGTATAAACTATATTTTTTCTTTATTAAAAATATTTATTATAACTATTATTATAAACTGATGCAATGAATTAATGTCTCTTATATTATATCATTAATACATAAAATATGTTAAACTATAATTTTAGCTTATTCTTTAAGTATCTTTTTATTTACCTAACTCTTCTTTATTCTAATTTACTAAAATAAATTTAATGAACTTACTTGCTTCAAATAGAACTATTATAAGCATAGCAGTTTTTATAAAAAATACAATTAATTTTATAATATATTAGTATCTCTGTACTTAGTTTATTAAAATATATCTTTGTGAAATCTTAAATTTATTTATAAATTATATTAATCTTTTTTAACTTAATATTGGAGAATTATTTTTTAGTAACATTCTTTATTATATTCAGATTTAGATATAAATTAACTTATTTATAGATCAAAAATTGTCATTATCTATTAACAATAATAAAAGATTTTCTGATAATAATTTAACTAAACTATTAATAATAGTAAAATGC
This sequence comes from Cetraspora pellucida, assembly GCA_910591915.1. Taxonomy (NCBI): domain Eukaryota; kingdom Fungi; phylum Glomeromycota; class Glomeromycetes; order Diversisporales; family Gigasporaceae; genus Cetraspora; species Cetraspora pellucida. Next base: position 9,510 of record CAJVQA010000769.1, read on the forward strand.
ATCTTTGATGTTAAATAATATATAAATGCTTATACTATTAAGAAGAATTTGCAACAAGGCCTGGTTATGCAAATAAGAATATATATTTAATATTAGAACAAATATAATTTGTCAACATGCTAATACTGCAAGTAATAAAAGTACTAAATATTATGAAATACAAGAAATGTTGCTATAGTTTGTCCATTTAATATAACAGTTCATTAGGCCAAAAATGAAATAAATATCATATAAAGTTAGCAAATCTTGAACATAATCACTCTGTATTTTGCAATAGTTATGTTTGATCTAGTTATCAAAAATTAAGCAATAATAAGAAGACTCAAATTTAGGTGTTTCATATTAGTAGTGTATTGATACCTACAATTATCAATATGTTAACTAAAAAAAATATAGTTAATACATTCATAGTAAAGATATTTATAATGCTTTAAATTATCAAGCTTGTAATCGTTTTAAAGATTTATCGCAAGTTGCTAAACTATTAAATAATTTGCAAAATAAGAATAAATATATTATTATTTATTCTGTTAAAAATAACAGACTTCATAGTCTATTTTTCACTACTTTTGATTCATTAATGACATTCAACATATAAAACCAACCATTTTGAAATGGCCCAAATGGAACACCGTAATTGTGCCACTTGCCAGAAGTTGCAAATTTAGGCACCAAAGTCACATCTGACCAAGATTTGCCCTAAAGTTTGGTCCTTGTATAAGTTACCTAAAGTAGCAACTCTGGGCATGACAAGTACGTATGTATGTAAGCTTTTTAAACCAAAATACAAATAGCAAAAACATAAAATATTTTTTAGTTAAATTAATTAAATCTTTATTTAAGACTTAATTATTTTACTTTAAAAAACTTAAAATTTGATTATTTTATAGTCTAAAAAAATTCAGATACAAGGCATTCTATTACTATACTTAATTCAAATAAAAAGGATTATACAAAAAATAAGACTAAGCTATTAATATAATTAAAATGCTGATATTTGGTTTATTTTAGATCAAAATTAAAAGTCTAAAAAGAACTTTAAACTATCACTATGGATAACCCTGAATTCAAATCTTGATCAAAATTATGTAAATTTAAAACAGAATTGCTTGCAGAAACTTTCTTATTAATAATAGAGTTGAAATTCTAGGGTACGTGTCATTTCACCGACAATCAATTCGCCGACATCCCATTTCACCGACAATCAATTCACCGACAAGTTTATTTCACCGACAACTATTTCGCCGACAGCCCATTTCACCGACTAGGTTTTTTTAAAAGTTGCACTAACATTAACTCTAATTCCAACTGACCCTAACGAAAATGACCAGAATTACTTTGTCGGTGAAATGACTGTCGGTGAAATAACTGTCGGTGAAATAAACTTGTCGGTGATAGGCTGTCGTTGAAGTGATTGTCGGCGAAATGAGCACCACCCAAATTCTATTTATAATTTGTTTATATCAAATTCAATTGCTTTAGAATCATCATCTGTTTGATTATTGATTAGTTGTTGCATTATCATTATTTGAGTATCTAATACAATTAATTATTATAAACATGATTAATATTCATATCTAAACTACAAATATATATCATCTCAATACAATATGTTTCTCACCTGTAATTGCATTGCTATTTAATTTTATACTTTGTAAAATTAGTGCTTTACTAATTAATGGATTTAATGATCGACTAGAATATATTGCTTGCTCATTTACTTCAGTTGGTAAAAAACTTGTATCTATATTTTCTGGAAATTTTATTTCTCCTTTTTCTGCTTTTCTAAGAAACTCGCCAAGCTTATACTGTAACGAATCTGGATAAATCCTGTTCGAAACAAATCTTTTTTTGGGATCTGAATGCCAGCACAATTCCATTAATTCAACAAAATCTTGTGGAATGTTGGTTGGAATTTTTGGACGAAGATCATTAAGAATATCGAGAATAAGATATCCATCATGTTTACGATCGGAAAACGGTCTGCGGCCACTTATTACCTCCCAGATAATCATACCAAAACTATAAATATCCGAAGCCTTTGTAAACTTTCCTCCTTTTAGCACCTCTGGTGCAACATATGGAATACTCCATAGATTGAACTATCATCTAACGATTCATTTACAGGTTTGCTTATTCCTAAATCTGCAATCGTTGGTTCACTATTCTGGTTAATAAGAATATTACCACTATAATTCCATTTCGGTGTACTAACTTAAGTCCATTTGAAATACTTTGCAATAGTCTTAATTTTTCCAACCAAGACAAGAAATTTACACTTTTTTTTAAATAATAATGTAAGTCCCTATTCTGCGCATATTCTATAACTATTATATAATTTTTTGTTTGAGGATGTTGAGTAATGCCAAGATATCGATGAAGAGTATTATGAAATTCATACATATAATATACAGTATCATGTTTTTTACAATGAAAAAAGAGGTTCAACTAAAATGACAAATAAAATAATAAAGTTTTGAATTTAACATAAATATAATAACATAAATATAAATTATAGAAGTATATACCTCATTTAAATAATCGGAATCCATTTTTTCAGAATTATTAAGGACTTTAAGAACAACATCATAATTTCCTTTTCTATTGTATTTTTGTTTTTTAGGATTCCAACGAATAATGGGCCCATCAACCCATGTTGCTTTATATATTACACTAAATCCTCCTTTAGCAAGGTATTCGATGTTAGTAAATTGATCATATGAAATAAATTCTAATTTTAAATAATTTCTACCATTATGAAAGGTTTGTGTTGATTCGATAAAATTATCTAGTAACTTGTTTCCACTTAAGGCTCGTAATGAAGCCCGATAACAGTCTTTACACTGGTCAGAATTTTCGTCATAATGAACTTTTCTCAAATTACATTGCTTGCATATTGGATTTCTTTTGCGCCTAGAGACAAGTGAAACTGGTTGTTCATTTTCTTTGACTGAATTGGCATTAAATTGTTTTTGTAATGTGTTAATTTTTTCATCACATAGTTGAGCAATTTCTACATCATAATTGTTTAGCAAAGTTGTATTAGCTTGATCTTTTTGATTTATGCCTGTGGACAATTTCATAATCGAATTATCATAAATGTCCAGTGAACTGTCGTTAGCTTGATATTGTCGCATCTGAAGTAGCGATTTATCTAAAGTAGCCACTTTATATATCTAAAGTAGCACCCTGGCTAAAATTAAAATCTAATGCATGCATGAAGATCTAATTTCAGGGGCTTAATTTTAGCCAGGCGCTACTTCAAATAAGTCGCTACTTCAGATGCGACAATATCTTGTAAAATCAGCATTCCATTCCATAAATAGATTGTTATTAATAGGGCTCGTAAACCATTCTATATGTAGATTATCATTAGTTTGATCTTGACTAAGATCTGCAGAATGGATTCTTATAAATATTTGGTAAACTTATATTAGTTGGATCTTGAGCCAAGTCCATAGACCATTCTGGAGGTAAACTATTATTAGTTTGATCTTCGTAACCTTGAGCAAAATCTGCGAATCATTCTATGAATGGATAATCTTGAGTAAAGCCTATGGTCCTGTTAAAGTCACCTGTCCTTCAAATAGCTCGATAAATCACATGACCCGACCTTCGATCAACGCCCGGCAGTCGTACAAAACCGTATTGGATGCTAACGAATCTAATAGATTGAATCGATATTCACCCCCACTCCTATTTTCCTTATTCTATATATTATTATCTAGTAACTTTTCTATTTCTTCTTTTCTTTATATCGTTAACCAACATAGAATAAGTATTAACAAGTGAACAAAAGATTAGTCGTGCAGATCTATAGAAATAAACATGTATAAATAGCCCCGATATCGTATCATTGAATCGGTGTGCTCCCACTTGTGAAATATTTAAAAAAGAGTCATCGTGTCTTCATACACGAATAACTCAAAGATTTTATTAATAAACTGTTATATGTCTATGTGTATCTTCATATACATTTAGTCGTCTGCCTCTTTCGTAATTGCAAATCACTTTAAATCCTCTCGATCGTCAATACTAGTTATTGACATATATACTTATAGTAGAAGACGGTCGTAAGACATTCAATTATTATCGTCTTGCTTACTATCGTCTTACGTTAACCCGCACTTAAATCAGAGGTAGTCCGGGTATAACAGTACTCTAAACTGTATAAATAATGTAAAATTAAATTAATTAAATTGAATTTAATATCAAATCAGACAAACTTCTGTCTATGAGATGCGAAGAATCCTGATTCTTGTTTTTATTATTAACGCAGCCTGGCACAGTTCTTGCTCCCCGTTAGACTCGAACTGGGGACCTTCGATTGAGGACCTGGGAGCGCAACAACTTCGCTAACGATATCCATTTCTAATTTGTCTTAAATTAAAAAAAACTGAAGTTTTTTTAAATTCAGAGATTGTTTCAAGTGGTTGAGATATTTAAACCAGCCTGAGGAATATTATAATTAGAGTGGATTAGTGCTTCATGTTAACTTAGCCCTTGTAGATTCTTATAGCTTTTGCGTGAACATCAAGCACCGCAATATGAGAGGAATTAATAAATGAAATACGGGTATTGTTCTGTTTTTGAATTCTACACTAGTGCAAAGGTAACCCTTTGAGATTTTTAAATGTTTTGTTTGAACACAATGAACATAAATTTTTGACACAATTTGAGTTTCCATTTCGTTAACTGTTATGGAAAGTGTCTAGTTTTGTTGTATATGATACTTGGCTTTTCGGAACCTTTGGAGTAGTTTTCCCTGCACATACAAACAAAACATTGGTTTCGACGTTGGGAGATTGGTTTGACACCTTTACACATATTAACAAGAGATTGACGCTTAATTTACTATGCAACGATATGATTTTTGAAAGTCAGAAACCTTATTTTAAGGTGATTTGTAGATCTGATGATAAAATTTGTAAACAAATAATAGGTCAATCCGCTTTTGTTTTGTTAAACTAATTTTCATTTCACTTAATTTAGATAAATGGAACTTGTCGTTGTAATGGTTTTACTTACGTATTAATATCATATATCTAAATTACAAATACTCATAATTACAAGGATATTACTATATCGATATATTCATTAAAATTGTTTACTCTATTTGGCTGTACATATAAAAAAATAGAAATTATATACAGTGATCATTCTAAACTAATCAAAGCAAAATATTCTTGATATAATTCTTGGTATCTTTTTGTCATAGCAGGTTGTGAATAATGGTTATATTGTAAGAGACAATTTTCTTGTTAAGCCTTTAAATTAATAAAATATTATATAATCTTTTATTTAAAGATGCATTTAAATTCTTCTTTTGTGTTATCTCAATTAATATTTGCTAAAGAACTTATTTTTTATAAAAGGATCAAAATTCTGATATAATAATTCTTTAATAACTCAAATATGATTTAGAATTTTATTACAGCCTATGTTTACTCGAAATCAACCTAAGTAAATTCTAAATCTATAATAATTCTATTCCAACGTACAACATATATAGAAAACACTATTTAGTCCGTTATAGAGTTGACCGTATATCTACGTGTATAATTAAAGGAAAGTTATAAATCATTATGAATTAAAAACTTAACTCCGATGCTTTAACATTAATCGAATTGCTCAATTACATAACCGGCAGATCCATAAAAGGCTTCAAGTCTGAATCGGCAAAAATATGAAAAATATGAAAAATATAACACTCAAAAATAAGCACTGAACAATTCAATCTCTTTATTTTATATTTGAAAATCAGAAAATCAACTCCGATTGATTAGGCATATCATTAGTTATCGGTTGATCTTTGTAATACGTGTTGATTTTTCATTGCTGCATTGTGTAATATTGTCATCAATAAATAAGTAACCAATCGGAGTTTATCGGTATCCTGACTTAAATATGGTTTTAATTTTAAAGTTACGTAAAACACCTTATTTAGCCGAACAAAGGATCCTTCGTGTCTATATTTAGATTACATTCATGAATATCCTTTATTGATATTTAATTTTACTATCGCTATGCACAAAAAAAAAATTTTGCGTCACATGAATTATTTTTTCGGAATAAATACAAATCATTAATTCCGAATTTAAATTTAAATCTGATATATAAAAGCTTTTTGTTAATTTTTAAAATTATTGAATTTCTTTACAGTAAAGCGTTTTTTAATATTTTGATTTTTTTTTAATGAAAGATCATTAGTATAGCAATTCACACAAATATATCTTCAATATAATATCATAAAAATATTAAAAGATGTCTCAGGAAAGAATTCTTTTTTTGCAATCCGAATACGCAAGGCAATATGGTCAAGATTCTAAATTGATTAACTTGATAAAGAATATTATCAAGGTATCGATGAAATTTACATTCAATTGTTGAGATCTAATTGTTAATTAATTCTATTACAACAATTTTCATTTTTACTTATAAAATTATTTTGTAGGATTATCCTCATGAATCCGTATTTCGTAATTAATGATAAATTAATTTTTTTAACTGTTTAAACAATAAGTATATTACACAAATTAATTGACTTAATTGTTTTGTGAATAGGCGAGTTCTTACAAAATGCAGATGACGCAGGCGCTCAAACCTTTCGGTAACGGTTTTAGACATTTCTCTAGCATATAGTTAACATTTAGTTGACATTTATAATAATTCTCATTTTCAAAATAGTATCATCGTTGACGAACGCGCAACAAATCAACGTGAATCTTTAATATCCGAAGGAATGAAAGATTGGCAAGGTCCTGCGATCTGGATCTATAATGATGCAATGTTTAATGAGCATGATTTCAATGCTCTACTTAACATTCATGAAGGAGGAAAACGTTCTGATCCTACAAAGATTGGAAAATTTGGAATTGGGTTTAATTCATGTTTTCATTTTACTGATGTCCCTAGTTTTGTTAGTGGCAAATATATTCAGTTTTTAGATCCACATGAAAAGTATCTTGGTAAACAACGTGGTCTTCAAATTAATTTCCTCGAAAATGAAAACTTTAGACATTTATTTAAAGATCAATTGGCTCCATATATTGGGGTAGAAGGTTGCAGATTTGACAAAAAATTTAAAGGGACCCTGTTCAGATTACCTCTTCGTATTCGTCCAAGTGAAATTTGTGATGAAATCTTTAATACAACCAAAATTTTAAATTTTTTAGAAAAATTAAAATCTAGCGCAACTTCAGAATTACTCTTTTTCCGTAATATAGAATCTTTTGAAGTTATGCATATAACTGCTAATTCTTCTCCTAATCAAGTCATATCAAAGTGGAAAGTTAATTTGACCAATATTACTAGAAATATTCAAATTAAAAGACGTTATACAGATGACAACCCTATTTCATTTCGCTTAAATGTAGAATTTCGTGATGATACTAAAAGTGTTTCTAATTTATGGCAAGTGTGTATCGGTGGTCAAAAATCTGTAGAGTCCGAAGAATTAGTTAAATTTGCAGAACGTCATCGGATGTTACCACGAGGTGGTGTGGCCGCTTTATTACCATTAAGTAACGAGTCTGATAAAAATAGAGAAGATGGTCGGTTATACTGTTACCTACCTTTACCTCAAATAACTTACCTTCCTGTACATCTTAACGGTAATTGGGCATTATCATCAGATAGATCTACTGTTCTCTTGAACAATGATTCATTAGCAGATATGGACAAATCTAAATTGGCATGGAATCGTTACTTGTTATTACAAATTTTACCTCATCTTTATGTAAAACTTTTGGAAGAAATTGTAGATTTTGCAAATAGCAATAATGGCATAACTCATAAACAAATCGTAGAATATTTTTGGCCTTTACCAAAAAGCAAAGAAAAAAATCCTATTTATATTACAGAATTTGGACATGAAGTTCTTAAAAAACTTCCTACCGATAAACCTTTATTTTGGTCAGCTACTGGAAAAGGTTCTTATGTTTCTTTACGAGAAGGATTTTTTGAAAATGATAAATTTATTATAGAAATTCTTGCAGAATATAGTAAAGTGAAAAGTGTACAGTTACCACTCGATATGTTAAATGAATTGAAATTAGCAGGTGTTGAATTAGCTCCAGTTCCTGCAGGAATGGTTAGACAAAACCTTAAAGGCATAACTAATCTTTCAAGTAAATATAAATACGATCAGTTAATTAAATTATTAGTATTTATTTTAGAAGATGAAAATTATGAAGACTTGAATGATATTTATTTGATTCCATTATATAATAATAAATGGGGTAAATTTGATAAACAATCTGAACAAAAATATTATTTAGCAACTCGTGAACAACAAAATTTGGTACCACACGTAAATTTATCTAATTTTGTTTATGATAAATATTGTGAACATTCAAAATTAAAAACTATTTTTGAACATGAGAAATTTCATAATCAAACAAATGTAAGAAAATTTAATGCCACATCTCTTGCATACCTTCTAGCATTTGAACTTCAACCGGAACAAAAAATTACAAATTGGGATCCAGAATCAACAACAATTCCAAATAAAAAATGGTTGGATGAAATTTGGAAAATTATTTTAGAATCAAATACAAGTTTAGAATTATTTTCTCGATATCCACTTTTAGAGGTCGTACGTCCGACAAGAGAATTAATACTTTTAGATTTAAGACGTCCATTACTTGAATTACCACAAAGTGATATGTCACATTTTGAGAAATTGGTTACCATTCTTCAAAATTTGGGAATTAAATTTACTGATCGTTCTTGGAATGCAAAGTTAGGCGATTACATTCTTAAATGGACTCCAGAAACAGTTTTAAAATCATTTGGTGATTTAATAAAAAAAAATATGAGACCATTTACAAAATTGGCAAAGGATGAAATTAAAACTATAAGGAACTTTATTATTGAAAATTGGGATGATTTTTCCACAAATAATGGGACTAAAGGTAAATACTTTTGTACAATTAACGTTTAAAAATTTAACAATTATGATTTAACATATTTAACAATTATGATTTAACATATTTAACAATTATGATTTAACATACTGACATATATAATAATCTTTATGTTTTCAGTTAAATCTGAATTTCTTGAAGCTTTAAGTAAATTACCGGTTTGGCCCACAGCAAATGGTGAAAAATTCAAAAGTCCAAATGATGGATTACTCCCTCCGAAAAAAATTGAAATATTATCACCAAAATCAAAATGTCATGCTGACAAATTGTTCCTTAATGTAAAAAATGATGATTATCGAAAAATTCTTGAGGCATTAAATACTCCTTATGTAGATCTTGTTAATTATTTAAAAAGTCATTACACATTTCCAAAAGAATATGATGATAATTATTTTAATTTCATTAAAAGTGTTTTAACTTCAAGTAATTTTCATGAAATTGAAAGTTGGATCGATAGTAAACCTGTGATTCCAAATAGAACAAATAAGAAACTTAAAACTGCAAGGGATCTTTATGATCATAAAACTTATTTATTTAGAATAGCTTTTGAAGGAACTGATCGTTTTCTTCATGAAGAATTTCAAAATAATACAACTTATTTAGCCATTATGAAAAGAATGGGTTTTAAATATCAAGTTACTAGACAAACATTTCTTGAATGTGCAAGAGCTATTCAAAAACAATTTCAAGAAGATAAATATCATTCAGATGAATTAGTTTATCGTGCCACAACTGTTGTTCATTATTTATATGATAATATTGATGATTTGAATTATTCTGATGCTGAATACGAGGAATTAGCACGTATTTATTTCATTCCAGCAGAATCATCTATCGAAACTCCTTATTCTGCAAGTGCTGTAGCTGCTAAAAAATTTGAATGTCTTAATTCTTTATGCTTACCTAAATATAAAAATATAGGTAATTATTTTTTTATAAATCTAGATATAATTGTTTTTTTTTTACAATATTTATTAAAATTTTGAATTTATTTCATTTTTAACAATTTTCTCGTAAAGCTTTTACACAAGTTGCATTATTTCACAGTGCAGTAATTCCTAAACCAACATCACCAATATTAACAAAATATAAAAAATTTGGAATGCCAAGTGCTATTCAAATTTTAGAACATTTACGTGAAGTAGCATTTAAATTATTAAAATCTACTCAATGGAAATATGAGGAATACCTTTTTAAAAGAATGCTTGATGAAATTTATAACGCACTTAATGAAGAATGTGAAGATGAAGATGAAGAATCTGATTTTACTAAATCATTTATAGTAGGCGAAAAACTTTTTCTAAATATTTATCCAAATGAAAGTGCTTTTGATGAATCAAATTGGAAAGCAGCAAATGAATTAATTGTTGGTGTTAGTTTATCAGAAGAAGGATTTGTTAAACCCAGCTTGGCAAAATATAAAAAATTATTGGAAATTGCGGGATCTGGTACTTTAAGATCTGGTGAAGATTTTGATGATGATTCAGATCAAGATGATCAAGCTGAAAAAGTTAATCCACAAGGTGAAATACTTTTGAATGCACTTCAACAATCATTAAAAAATGGATTATCTGAACCTCTCAACGATGTAATATTTACTGTAAGGGATCAAAAGATTGCTGCAAATAGACTTGTACTTGCATGTGCAGCAGATCACTTTAAACACACTTTCTCGATTAAGTATAGAGATGGTAACCCATTAGAAAGTGTTACTATTCCTGGGTATGATATTGAACCTGATGCATTCAAAGTTTTATTGAACTATTTATATGGAATATCACTTGACACTGCCATTATGCCTACAAAAAATAAAAATGGAAATAAATATAACTATAAAAATATTGAAGAAGACTGGTCTCAAGAACAAGAAAATGAAAGGCAATATAAGATTTTGATGGATCTTTTAGAAGCATCTGATTATTATAATCTAATGAATTTGAAAAATGAAACAGAAAAGAAACTTTTTGAATACGTAAAGCTTTGTAATGTTGATGATGTTCTTGATCATGCAAGCAATTATAATGCTGATTCGTTAATCAAATATTGTAACAAATTTATTGAAAATAATGAATCTTTTTTATAATTTTTTAAATAGTCTATCTATTCTTGCGTAAATTTCTAATATTTCTTTATTAAATAAATTTTCTCTGTAAATAGAAAAAGAGAAATAAATTATTTTGAGAATTTTTGTTACAAATGTTACGTCTAGTTCCAAATATAATAAAGTTTATTTGCTTAATATGGTTTTATAATATATTTTCGGTATAATTAAATTTTAAGAGATCAGGATGATTTACTTTCTCTAAGAGCACTAGTGATGCAATTGTATTGAGGTAATTAATTACGACCGATTGTAGTAAAATTGAAATTATTTGATAGTATTAACGTTGGTAGTAATTATAGTATTATGTTGTCAGTTTTAATAGTATGTAGTATATCACACAGTAAATCATTAAACTGTACGTACATATGTACGCAGCTGATAGTAATAAATAACAAGGTTCGCGTTGTACAGGATGCAGTTGCAGTGAGTTAGCTATGTGAGAGAGAAATGAATTATGAGGGGTTGTACTTACAAAGGACTAGTGTAAGTCTCAGAATCATACACATAATCACTTGGAAAGTTTTTAGCAATGATTTTCATTTTGTATTTATGTTGTTAAAGAAACATAGTAGTTGTTAAACCAATAACATCAGCATCAAGAATAACAATTTATGACATTACTGTTTGTAATTTCTTAATTATTTTAGTATTTTTAATCAAACTTAAATGTCAAAAGATATGTTTTAAAATTTAATATTTACTTGCTATTTTACTTTATTATATTAACAAACCAAAAAAAGAAATCTAAAAATAAATATTTTTACAAAAGATATTGTCTATCATAATATCATTCCAATTATAAGATGAATACATAATATTACAAAGTCTTATTTATTGAACTGGAAATTAATTATTAAATACTTAGAATATAACAATTAAATGGTATCACTAAAATTATAATTATAATCTTTATTAGTATAAAAACATATTCAATATAATCTAATCAAATTATAATAACTGAAATCTGATACATAATCTGTTTAAGATATACTTATATATTTCTAATCATATTATTGAGTTTTTAAAAGACCTAGTACAAGAATATAAAGAACAAATGATTTCAAATATTATAAATAAATCAAATATAATATATGAAACTATATCTAAAAAAAATACAACAAAACTAAATCTGAAAAAATAATATATCTATCAAATGTATTCATTTTTTATTATATAAATAAATAATAATTATTGATTAAACAAAACCCAGATCTTAGTAATAATGAAGTTTCTAAAATCATAAGAAATATGTGGTACAATGAATCTCATGAACTAAATATGAATAGTATACATTAGCATTTAAGAAAAAAGCTGAGTATACACAAAAATATTCAGATTACAAATACCATCCTTGATATTTAGATGAGAAACAAAAATGAAATAAGAAAAATAAATGAGAAAATAAATTAGAAAGAATAAAATCCTGGAATCTAAAAAAGAAACACTTATTATTAAAAACTATAAACCAGTAATTATACCTGAAAATAAATAAGTTTTATAAAAAATAGACCAACCAGAATTAATAAAATACAATGATCAATTCAAAACTGGTTTTGATATAACTAATGATCAAATTATTAATGAATATTTATTTAATAATTCTTTAATAAAAGAAAACTTTATATATATTTCTTATTTTTTTATGTTTATATAATTTGATATGAATTAATATACATTTATACTTATACAAATACTATATAAACTAAGAATTATAATAAAAATATGACACAATAAGATTATAATAATAAAATTAATAAATAATAATTGTAACCAAGACAAATTAATATTATTAGTTTCAATATAAAAGACCTGAATCATAATAGTAAACTCAAAACAAAATAACTGAAACAACTAAAGATAAAATTATTATTAATATTTTTGTACAGTTTAATTTAAAAAAACAAAACTATATTAAATCTGAACAAATTACTGAACCCAAAATCAATAAAGAATGTGATAGAACTGAATATTTTTATTATAAATGTAATCTTGATATTAATATTGAAGCAAGAGGTAGAAAAGATCTTAGCAAGATATTTAACTTGGGCTTAATAAATATTGACAGAGAATTTACTAAAAAAATAAATAAAAAATATATCTAAGAATCTATTAACTACTATAAACAAGAAGAAATTAAGACTAATCTTAGTAAACAAAAAAATATTTATTTACAAATAAGAGAATAAAACAAACTAAGTTTATTATATAAAACATGAAGTTATTAAAAATAAAATAGAAGTATACTATGTTATAATTGAAGAAAATAGTACTAGTAATGGAGTAGTTAAATGTATTGAAAAGATATATTTAAATTTTAGAATTAATTCTTTATTCGATAAAGTTTTTGGATATTGTATTACTGAATATAATGGTTATGAAGAAGATTGTTTATTATAATTAAAAACAAATAAAAACTTTAATTTTAATAAAATAATAAATTAATTTTAGCATATAAAGCATGTAATTACAAGTAGCTACTTTAGTGGATAGTTATTGCAGCTAGCCTCTAGATGAAGTAGGAAGGAACCTGTGATAAGAACTCTTGATCTTGCTCTATTGAATTGAGAAAATTAGCAATAATTCTATATTTAATAAAACAATAAATATAATCCTATTAATAACTATATAATAAATAAATAAGTAAATAAATATATAATCAAATTCTTTATTTAAATGCAGTCTATATTGTAATTTTAATTAAAAAATATCATTAGTATCAGATTCAAATAGTGATCTTTTAAGTGAAAATTATATATTAGACTCTCTTATAAATTTTAAATCACAAAAAAAATTAAAAAACAATTAAACAACAAATAATTATTATTTCTAGTGATGAAAAAGAGTTATTAAGTATTGATATACTTCTTACAAATATTTCTAAAATAAAAAAAATAATATTAATTTTAAAAAATATTTAGATAAATTAAAACTAATGATGATGATTATATTTTTTCTTATAAAAACAAAAAGTATCAAATCAAAAAGTATAAGATACAAAAAAAATTTAAAAAGATTCAAAAAATGATTTAAAACTAAAAAATTTTTAAATCTGATAAATGAATTAGTTAAAAACTTTAAAGAGAATATTTTTTATAAAGAGTTTCAAAAAATGAAAAGAGCAGAATGAAAAAATCTTTTATTTGTATATAATAGGTTTTATTATTTCTTTTTTAAATATTATAGATATTAAGGATATAAGATAATTTTTGAACATATTTTAGATTATTATGTCAACTCTATAGAATATAATTGAGACAAATATGATTTGATAAATAAAGTCTTTATTTCTGAAATAGGTATATTTCTAATTATAGAGGATTTCAAAATTAATTATAATTTAGCTAATAAGATAAAAATTAATAATACTTAATATAGTTTTTAAAATTTTTATAATATAAAAGTTTTTTTTTTTGGCAATCCTTTCTGCAGATCACTTATACCAAATTTTTGCTAAAAACATTTAATTATTTCTAAATATTTTACTAAGTTAATCTTATTTATACCATTAAGTAAAGTTGTTCAGCACAATTTTCTGCTCCTAGGCATTCATGTTTTAAGTTTTAACAAATTCTGGCCATTAATAAAATTTACAAAAATCAATATTTGGTTTTTGTTTATTTGCTCAAATGTTTACTAATTAAATATACTCTGTTCATTATTAGTAATTTATTCAGCCTACTAAGATGGACATTTTAATATATATTTTGTTTTAAAAAAATAAAAACTCATCAAGTTATCTTCAAAAAGACAAAACCTAAAACCTGTTTTTACAGGTTTTTTCATTAGTAATTTTAGGAAAATTTGCAGTGGTGTCCCAGAAAATTTATTTTTCTGATACTCATTAAAATTTTCTAAACATCCAATCATCTTTTCCAAATATTTACATCTTTCAGATTCTTTCTAACTAGTCTAGAAAATACAAAACAGAAAAAAATTTTTCTAGAAAACCTATTTTAACTATTTTTGTATAACAAAAATTAAGTATTATTACTAGCTATACAAGTTATATAGATTACAATACTTACAATAGTTATAGCTATATCTCTAAGAAATATATACTATTCTTATAGTAATATAACTACTTATTAAATTCTAAACAAACAAGAATTTAGAAAAGCTTTCTTTATGATAAATTTGATCCAATTACAAAATACTAACTCTCTCAAGCTCTAAACCTGACTCTGTCAATCTTGACTATTTTTATAAAAACTTTTCTAAAAGTTTTGATATCAGAGTTTATGAAGAAACTCTATTATTTTCTTATCCAATTTCTATTAGCAGACAACCAAACAACTGCTTTAATATTGAACTTAGAGGCAACACCAAATGTTGTCATTATTTTAAAGTTCCCAAAACTAGTAGTGTAGTTACTTGCATCTGTGGCAAGTTTTACACTAACTTTGTCTCACAAAAAAACTTAATATATGAACAAACCCAATTTGGACAAGCTACTAAAAAATCCAAAGAGAAAAAACTAATTGCAACTAATATTGCTAAGTCTACTGAATTTATTCTACCATCTCCAACCACTTTACCTTTACTATCTACATACCAACATATTTGCATTACTTGCAACCAACCTATTACTTGCAAAATAACCAACAACAGGCATTATTTAGCTGCTGATGCTTTGTTATATAATGACAAACCTTATCACAAATCCTGTATTAAAAATTAAATTAATTCATAACAAGGCTTTTCCAAAAACTCTCAACAAAGTCCTTCCAAAAACACTCAGCAAAATCTTTTTAAAAGTCATATTTTATTTGCAGATAAACTTTGACAAACACTTATTCAACAAAAACCTCAAAACCTATTTACCTCTTAACTCAATCCCTTAAGACTGCTAGAAAATAATAAAACAATGAAGATAAAGATATGGATATTGATAATACAACTACTACAAATAATAAGTAATAGCAACAACAGTCACAACAAAAACAATAACAAAAACAGCAAACAACTCAACAAGATGTACCCTTACCTCCTAATACTAAAACTAAAAACAATTCATCATTTGACTTTCTAGCCAATTTTTCTATTACATCAGATATGGAAAACAATACTAAACTTCAAACCTAACTATCTAGAGAATTATTCAACTTTCTTAAACAACATCTCTTTGACTTTTATTTAGGAAAGGTGATCAAACCTGCAACAGAAAATTGCAAAGCCCTTACAGCTAACTTCTATTATATTATTTGTCAAATAACTAGAACTCAACCAAAATTTTTTTCTAATATTATCTTTCTATCCAATCCTAACATTAACTAGGAAGCTACAATTCTTTTTGATATTCTAAAAAAAAGTCTCAAAAAACTTATACTTAAATTTACTACTATTCTATTTATCAAACTTAATTATCCTAAAATTTTTGCATCATCTGTTACTGTTCCTCTATACAAAACCCAAAACAGATTACAATTTTGTATTAACTTTGCAAGAATACACCTTTATCTATCTAACAATTATCAATCTATTAATTATACAAAATTTGCTGAGAACATCAAACTAAGATCCAAAAGATTTACTGTTAGCTCATTAGTAGTTAATACTGACAAAGAAGACCAATATATAAATATTAAAATAGATAAAAGATTTAATATTCATCTCCTTTTTAACATTTCTGAAACCCTTTTTCTTGAAAGGTACAATATTCTATTATTCAATAACTCTGTAGACCACTTTAATGAATAGTTTAAAAACTTCTTCTCTTTATACAACTACCAATTTACTGAATCTCTTAATGAAACCAAAGTTAAAAATACACTAAGGTTTCAATTTTGATAACAATTTATTAAACACTTCAAAGAACTTCTTTCTACTAAAATTTCTTTTAAAGAACCTTACAACTTTCAAGAATGATGCAATAAAGCTATTCAGCATACTAATTATTATATATATATTTGCACTAACTCTAACCGTATACATCTTGATAAAACCAAACTCAAAAAAAAAGAAAAAGAAACTATATCTAGCAACAACCAACCAGACTATTAATGTATACATTTCTACAGTAACCTTCTTAAAGAAACTTTGAACAAATCCTATTTACAATATCCAAAAACAGAAAATAAAACCTGGAAACATCCTAATATTGATGCCTCAATTTTCTATATTAATAATAAACATAAAGCAACTTTTAAGGAAAAAATCACAACTCAACTTTTTAATAACCTTGCAACCAAAGCTGAAGAATATGTATATGCCAACAATCTAACCAAAACAAGCTCCAAATGTAAAAGTTACTATTTTTATCAATATCTTAAAATTTACTAAAATATTGCTACACAAAATCATAACATCAACAAACTTAATCAACAGCAAGCTATTGACTTTCTCACAACTAAAGTTATTGATACAAACTATTTAGTTCATGTTATTACTTATTTTGCCACAAATGATATTTCTATGAACTTTCCTGAAATTGTTAAACACTTTCAAGAAAAAGCATATCCTGAGATAGAAACAACCTTACAAAACAAATTTAACTTACAATTTCAAGAACTAAGAGTTCTAAAAGATTCACTCTTTTTTACAAACACTTCTTTTCAATGAATTCCTTTATAGATCACATTAATGCAGCCACCACTTTTAAGATTATAATGTCTTCTACTTTAAGTGGATTATTCTTAAAAGAGAAGGATATAAGTAGACAGATAGAAAAGTCTATTTATGCAGAGAACCAAGTTTATGATAGCCAGACTTAATATACAGAGCAGACTATAGCACTCTTTACAGCTATGAGAACTGAGCATACAGTGAGCAAATCTACAGATGAACTTTCTATTTTCTTGAACCCTATTGCATTATTATACTTCAAAGAAATATCACAAGACCCATTAAACAATATACTAATCAATTCAGATTCATGCTACAATATATGGTTAGCCCATCAAGGCCTACCTCTACTTCCACATCTACAAACTCTTTATTCCTTTCTTGAACATATATATCCTTACAATTACATATCACTTAATCTTTACAACTTTACATTAGCAATATTAATCAAACTAGACTATAGTAAGTGCTTAATACACTTATCAAATAAATCAGAACCCCTATCTGATCACTTTATTCTACATCAATCTGGCTATAGATTCTATTTATTAATACCTATCCCTTCTAAATATTCTCTAGCACCTAATAATACATGATATACCAAACTTATTCTTGAAGATAATGCTATAAACTACACTTATCCACAATTAGTTGAAACTGTTTTATCTGGTCATGATGATACTGTTATTGCTAATAAGCATTTTGGTTCTATACAAATTCATACCTGTTACAATAAATTTCTAGCCTATAACCACCTTCTACTACTCTCACACCCACAAACAATTATTTTCTTTCTACAACATATTTATAGTTTTGACTATTTACCAAGCAATTCTTGTAGTTATACTTTAATTATTTTTATTAAAAATGATTATAGTGAAGCCCATATCTACCTTTCATCAGAATCTAAACCTCTATTTAATTATTTTATTCCACTATTTCAAGCTATTTGGAATTATCCAAACATCTTACTAAATTATATACAACAGAAGATGATCTTCTCAACTTAACAAATCAAAATGCCACAATATTAATACTGAACTCACCTTTTACATCTTCAATAATATTTTAACAACCTTCATTTCTTCCTATTTCTTTATTATTACTATCTTTACCAAGACTTCATACAAACCATTCACTCAACTTCTCACTCAACTTAAACATTGCAACTTATAATATCTAAGGCTTTAATAATTTAGAAAAGGAGCTCTTAATAGAAGAATATTGTTTTCAAAATAATTTATATATAATCAGTTTAACTGAAACCAAAATTGCAGAAACTAAAAACAAAAAGTTCTACAATAATCATCAATTCTCTTATTACTGTTCAAACTGCTTTACATCTAAAGAAGAAACATGTATCATGATTAAAAATAACATATTCATAACATTCTTAACCATTCTGGTAGGGCTATTGCAATAGATCTTTTCTTTAAACATGACTACAAATTTCAAATAATCTCAATATATCTATCATCAACAAACAATTTTGCTTGCCAACAAATTCAATTCTCTATTATTACATGAATACAACAAGCACTTCAGTTACAACTACACATAATCATTCTTGGTAATTTCAATTCATCAATTCAAACTACTATATCTAATGCAACTAAATATCAACTACTAAACTATTTATATAGTATTAATATGTATGACTTGGCAAATCATACAAATAATACTGATACAACTTGGCAAAGTAGTCAATATACTAGCAGAATTGACTACATATAGGCAAGTGAACACATAATCTCATTTCTTAACAGATTTTATATTGATGACTCATCACAGATCATTAATAGTGATCATCAAATGCTTATAGCACAATGGACATTTTCTTTTGCAATAAACAAATCTAGAAAGAAAAACAAATGCAAATATAGAACTTTTAACTACAAAGCAATGACTAATAAAAAATGGAAAGATTTTTCAAACCAAATTAACTTTAACATGCACCAACACAAAATTTCTGCAGAAATAGATAATACAATGTTATTAGAAAAACTTTGGCACAAAATCTATACTTGTATTATTAATGCAGCCCTACAACACATACCTAACAAAAACAAACAATTAAACATTTCTTTCACATCTTAAATCCTAAAGCAACAGCTCTACACAAAGACTTTAAACTTATTGGAAACATTATCTATAGAGTTAAAAACTTATTTAAATATAACTTACTATTTTTACACAAACTATAATTGATATTGATACCATTAAGCACAAACACAACTTTGATATTTCAAATCCACCTAAAAACCCTTTATTATTACTACAATGAATTGATAATGCTAAGCAAGTATGGAAAGCTCTTTTCTATGAATGTAGTATAAAAAATACTCAAAATCTTAAGTGCATATTAATACAGCTATTAATAATAGATATGAATGACTAATAACACAATCTACCAAAATGATAAATAGTATTCTTAATAGACATACAGATTCAATACATTTTCACAATATTAAAACTGATAATAGCATCATAACTAATCTTACAGAAATACTTCAACATGTTCAACAATACTTTTAATATTGAACCCAACATCAACCTATTAATATTACAATATTTAATCAATATTGGACAGAAAAATATTAATCCAAACAGTTCATTAATTGCAACTGATATGCTCCCTTACTCAAACCTATTTCTATAGAGAAATAATGCAAATAATACAACAACTTCCAAATAACAAAGCCTGTAGGCCACTAGGCATAAGCTATAAAATGCTTAAACACTGTAGTTTATCAATGTTACAGGCTATTATCCAACTATTTAACAAATGCCTTAATACTAACAGGATATCTAAATAGTGGAAAAACAGCAGAATATATCCTATCTCAAAAAAGCCCACTTCGATGGCAATCTTAACAACATCCAACCTATTAGTTTAATTGAATATATTAAAAAATTATATACAAAAATCTTAACCAACTGACTTTCTAGTATTCTATCTTCACATCTAATTCTCAGCCCTTACAATTATGTCACACTACCTGGTAATAGCACCAATACACCTCTACATATTCTAAACAACTTCATTGAAGATGCCAATAGCAATAAAAAACCAATATGGCTACTTTCA